>JAXIVJ010009182.1:0-52134 GCA_036785665.1 Chirona hameri
CAGCGCATAGATGGCCATATCAGTTGAGTGATTCTCTTTGAAACCAAACTGATGATGACCCGTGTGAGATGTGCATAAGAGCCGTTCAAAATGGTCCTTTCCACAAAATTGTAGTGCTGACACTTGCCACGGCAATTGGCCGGTAGTTATCTTTCTCAGTTAATTTACAGTTTTGTCTTTTACAATAGGTGTCAATACAACCTTCGACAAATGAATGCGGTACATAGCTATGTTTAGCCAGCATCGTGAAACATAAGGACAAATGCGTTGCACAGGAAACTCCAGCAAATTTAAAGTGCTCAGCACTGAGTCCGGTCGTTATCGCTAGAACGACCCGATGATAATTCAGCAAATAGACTGAGCAACTTCAGGGACAGAAATACATTCGAATTCATGGCTTACTGTTGAGAATCGCTGTAGAACAAATTCTTTACATTCTGTATTTCTCACACTATTCAAAATTTCTGAGAAATGATCCCTCCACATGTCAGCAATATTTCCCTCACCCGAAATGCCGTTAATCGATGGAGCGAGAGGCGGGCTGCTATTCAGCTTTTTCACCTCTTTCCAGAATGCAGCCATACTGTAAATATTTGTAACAAGTTTGTCAGCCAGAGACTTAGCCCTCAATTCCTTTTCATGGCGCAAGCAATAGCGTAATGCATATTTTAAACCGTGACCGCGCTAAGCGTAGTTGACGATAAATATATTCATCCCGGGTTTTGCCCACTAGGGCCCATAATGCATAAACATCACAAAGAAGAATATGACTGTCCTGAACAAATTCATTCCAGCCAGGAATATTCCGTCTTGTTTTGCAACCTAAATTTTTCGATATTGTCGCCTCAGAGGCTCTTCTTAGGCATTTAATTACGTGTTCGTAATATGCATTAATAGCACTACGGTGATCAAGTCTGGAGCAAGCGCCACAGTGCATCAATTCATACGGTACATAAATTTGGTCCAAACTATCTTCTACAGCAGAGGCGTAAACCTGGAGGTCGTCTGGTCCCAATGAAGCCCAGCCGACGACCCACCTCTCATCCATTCCTGCACCAGAAATATCAGAATTGAGATCGCAACCCTGAATTTCAATTTTGATGAATAAGGGAAAATGATCAGAACTAAAAATAGCGTGATCAATGCCAATGCCACTGGTAACTTCAAGGAAGCCTTTAGTACAGACGATATGGTCGAGCCATGACTCCGTGCCATGTCCGTCATTAACATGTGTCGTGGTATTACCAGGGAGATGCATGACATCTGCAATGGATAACTGGGAATCATTACAAAATGAGTCAAGCTCTTTACCAAACTCAGTCGCTTTCACTATGTCCGCGTTAAAGTCACCCAGCACACACACACACACACACACACACACACACACACACACACACACACACACACACACACACACACACACACACACACACACACACACACACACACACACACACACACACACACACACACACACACACACACACACACACACACACACACACACACACACACACACACACACACACACACACACACACACACACACACACACACACACACACACACACACACACACACACACACACACACACACACACACACACACACACACACACACACACACACACACACACACACACACACACACACACACACACACACACACACACACACACACACACACACACACACACACACACACACACACACACACACACACACACACACACACACACACACACACACACACACACACACACACACACACACACACACACACACACACACACACACACACACACACACACACACACACACACACACACACACACACACACACACACACACACACACACACACACACACACACACACACACACACACACACACACACACACACACACACACACACACACACACACACACACACACACACACACACACACACACACACACACACACACACACACACATACGGCGAGTCAAAGTCGTTAATTATGGTTTTTAGTTTGGCCAAGTAATATACATATCTGTCAAAATTATGGTGTGTACTATAGGGCAAGTATACTCCGATACAAATAATTTTAGTTCCACCTAGGTGGCATTCTAAGCCTACAATGCGATCATCGTCATAAGTCTTGGGCTTAACGCGAGAAGCGAGAGCATTACGCCACAGTACGGCAATTCACTGAACGGTCTTCCCCCATCAGACCGGCCGACGGATCAATCGACGAAAGGCCGAAATAAATCAAATCATTGTGAATATTATTTAGTGAAGCAACATCAGAAGGGAAAAGCCAGTGCTCCTGCAAGAAAACTATATCCGAGCTTTCACACAACTTGTGAATTCCGCCAGCATTACGCTTAGACGACTGGCAGTTGTACGCACTATTTTGGAGCATGATGAATATAAGAATAAACATTCGAGTTACAAGAAGCGAATCAATCATGCGCTTCTGCCCGACTCACGCGTAGGCCCCCTAACGGCGGACCCCACAGTCCGACGTTTCTGGAAGAAGCGCCGGACGACCAGTCCTTAAGCCCATAGCTGAGGGTCAAGCAGGTTCACCTTTGCAGACGGGTTGATGACGTCTAGGCGATACGACTCGTAGCTGTCGAAACGGGTCGGCAGCTTCTCCGCCGTCACATCATCCACACCAGATTGCTCGATAACGTAGGAGCTGACAGCGTCCTCGCCTGTACCCGGCGGGAGCCGCGACATGAACATGGAGAACCGCTTGACGGTCGCCACAGCCTTGATGGATCCAGACCTCTTAGTTCCAATTACAGCGGAAAACTCGACAGTCTGCGGTGGCTTCACACTGGCAGAACTACCCGGAACAACAGCTGCACCAAGTGCAGTGGCACTCGACGCGGCAGCAGGTGGTCTAGGAGCCGGCGGATTATCCCTCTTCGCACGGTTAGCTATGGGCCACTCACCACCACAAGGATTGGAGGACGCATCTTGAACAACATCAGCGTACGTCATCGTTTTCGGCAGACTAGAAGTTTTTATAGAATGCACAGATGGATTACCCTGAGAACCGTTGTCAAATTAGGACCTGCTGACCACAAACCTCTTCAACTTTCTTGGATGCGTCCGCCGTAACCTTCAGGATATCTTCAATCATGTCTTTCATCGTAGATATCTCAATGTCCATAAGCTGCTGCTTGCGCATCAGAGCGCTTACGTCAATACAATCCACAGTGATTGGAGGTAGCTTTGCCAAATCGAGGGCGACAAACTTCGGGAGCCGATCACTGTCACATTCAACCAGGCACGTAGCCAGGATTTCGTCCAGGGGGGGGGGGGGGGGGGGGGGCGGCGCCTCGAAAGGGCCCTTCCCGAGCGTTAAAAGGGCCCCTTCCCAAGCGTTGAAAGGCCCCCCCCCCCCCAAAAAAAAAACGCATGAAAAGGCACGTTACAAGGCTGGAAAATGCAGTATACCAACGTTTAGGAGCTGGAGTTAGCAAAACTGCCACATCAACTTTGGAACCAGCGACACGAATTTGGAATCAGCTATACCAATATGGAATATTTTTTTAAGCTCAAGACCTGGAACTCTTAAACAAATTGCGCCGCGGAGCGGCGCGAAAATTTTGAGTATTATGCCCAGGGTTGCTTTCTCATCAATGCGTCGCATTGCGTATGGTGCGGACCTCTAAACTTGCTATATTGTGCGTTTAAAAGTGCGGGGAAAAGGTGCCAAAATGAACCATTTTGCCCAATAATATAGGAAAGTAGCAACATAACACATAAATGCGCCGAGAAACTGACCGATTTTTTTCCTAACCCGCATATAATTGAATTTGTAGTTAAATTGCGCTGCGGAGCGGCGCGAAAATTTTGAGTTTGATTCCATGTACAACTGTATTCTTACTGTTGAAAGGCCCAAAGTCCCTTCAGATCGTCTAGGAGCCCCTCTGGCCTTTTCTACGCCTTTCCGACCTGTTCAGGGACTCATCTGGGATCCGCGAAGCGAAAAGACATGATGTGGAGTGGGTGATATATATATATATATATATATATATATATATATATATATATATATATATATATATATATATATATATATATATATATATATATATATATATATATATATATATATATATATATATATATATATATATATATATATATATATATATATATATATATATATATATATATAATACAAAGAGGGCTTACTCTACAGGAAAAAATACAATCGGTTCTTTCGGGTATATTGTAGCACCCTGACGAAGGGTGTTACAATATACGCGAAAGCTCCGCTTTTAATATTTTTATTGTGGAGTAAGTCCTCTTTGTATTTAATCTTCATCTGCGATTTCTACGTGCTTTGACCCTTCCGGTCTCACCAGACTCCTCTGACCTTCCAAGAAGCCCCTCTTGTGTGTCAAGGGGCCCATTCAGCCTGTTCAGAGGTCCTTCCGACCTGGCCAGGGACTGCACTGGCTGCTTTGTCGCCCTGCCGACATGCTCAGGGGCAGGGGCGGCGGATTGCGGGGCGCAGGGTACCCAAAATCCCCCCCCCCCCCCTCAAATGAAAATCCTGGGGAGGGGAAGGGTCATGTTGCCCCAGATTGAGCAGGCTAAAATATGTGGGGGGGGGGGGGGCAAAACTACCCTTTGCCCCCAGGATTTTCGACTGGGGGGAATTTTGGGTACCCTGCCCCCGCAATCCGCCGCCCCTGCTCAGGGGCCCCTCCGACCTGCCCAGGGGCCCCTCCAGTCTGGCTAGGAACTCATCCGGCATGTTCAAGGGGCCTTCCGACCGGTCCAGGGACCCTTTCGGTCTAGCCAGGGGCCCCTCTGACTTGCCCAGGAGCCCCTCCGATCGGCCCAGCGACTCTTCTGGTCGGCCTGCGCTGGCTGCTTTGTCGCCCTTGCCGACATGCTCAAGGGGCCCTCCAACCTTCCCTGGAGCCCCTCCGTGCTGGCCAGGGGCCACTTCGGCATGTTCAGAGTCCCTTTTTACCCGCCCAGGGGTCCTTTCGGTCTGATCAGGGGCCCCTACGATCTGCGCAGGGGCCCTTTTAACTTTCCAGGGGCCCTCTGGTCTCTCCAGGGGCCCTTTAACCTTATAAGGGGCCCTTCCGACCTAGCAAGGGACTGCGCTGGCTGCTTTGTCACCTTGCGACATGCTCCGAGGGCCCTCCGACCTGCCCTGGGGCCCCTCCGTGCTGGATACAAAGAGGCCCCATTTCGCAGGCCCCATCGCGGAGGTCACAGGTGCCCTTGGAAGCCAGAGGGGGTCCTATGGAGGTCAGAGAAGCCTTTGAAGGCCAAAGGAGGCCATCTGGAAGTCAGAGGGGAGGTCAGAGGTGGGCCCCTGGGGGTCAGAGGAGGTCCTTTGGAAATCAGAAAGGCCACGGAAGGCTGGAGGGGGCTCTCCGGAAGCCAGAGAGGCCCTCTGGAGTTAAAATGCCAGGGGTCCCCTGCAAGGGCGTAGGCAGGGGGGGGGGGGGGCAAGGGGGTCATGCCCCCTCCCCCTGGAGTCCAGGCAAACCCCTCTGGCGACCGAGCGAGGGCCCCCTGGGGCTGAAGGCCCCAGTGTTTTGGATGGTGTCAGGTGCCCGCGAAACGCCTTACGTCGCATAAAAGAACGCCCACCAACCTAAACAAATCGTAACAGGAATAAATAACAGCACTTGCTTGTCTGTTAAAGGCATGCATATATAAATACGTACAACAGGGCCCAGACATTGTGGAGAGGGCCCTCTACCAGCTTTTAAAGGGCCCTGACGATCTGCAGATGGCCCCCTGACGGCATTTAGAGGGCCCTGTCGGTTGTAGAGGGCCCTCTGCCGTTATCTATAGGGCCCTGCTGATCCGTAGAGGGTCCCTGCCAATCTGGAAAGGGCCCTTTGCCGGCCTTTAGAGGGCCCTGTCAATCTGTAGATCGACCTGCCAATCTGTAGAGGCCTCTTCCGGCATTTAGAGGGTCCTGCCGACCTGTAGAGGACCCTGACGGTCTTTAGAGGGCCCTGTCGACCTTTAGCCGGCCTTTAGAGGGCCTTGCCGATCTGTAGATCGCCCTGCCAATCTGCAGAGGGCCTCTGCCGGCATTGAGAGGGCCCTGCCGACCTGTAGAGGGCCCTCTTCCAGCATTTAGGGGCCTTGTCGATCTTCAGAGTGCCCCAGCCAATGTATAGAGGGCTCTCTGCCGGCCTTTAGTTGGCCCTGCTGGCTTTTAGAGGCCCCTGGCGGCTTTTAGAGGGCCCTTCTGGCTTTTAGAGGGCCCTTCCGGCCTTTAGAGGGTCTTTCCGGCCTGTATAGGGCCCGTCCGGCCTTTATAGGACCTTGTCGGTCTTTAGATGGCCCTGCCGGACTTTAGAGGGCCCTGTCGACCTGTAGAGGGCACTCTTCCAGTCTTTAGGGGCCCTGTCGATCTGTAGGGTCCCAGCTAATCTGTAGAGGGCCCTCTGTTGACCTTAAGAGGGCGTTGCCGATCTGTAGAGGGCCCTCTGTCGGCCTTTAGAAGGCCCTGCCGATCTGAAGATGGTCATCTGCCGGCCTTTAGAGGCCCCTGTCGATCTGTGCCGATCTGGGCTGTTCTCGTCTTGACGAACCTTTTGTCATCGAACACTTTTCTCATCTAGCAAAAATACAGATTTTAGCCCCAAAAATGGCCGAAAAGTGAGAGGTCATGCCCCCTTCCCGTGTTCCTACGACTATGCGCACGTCACTGCCGTTTTTTGTGTCGCTTCGTTTCTTCGTAAGCCAGCCGATTGTTAAACTTAATATATCTTTCTGTCACAAATTGTACCGTGACCTGTACGTGGCTTGTACTTAAAAGACGTAAAGACATAAAAGTCGAACTTTTTGCAAATACTACGACAAAAGTTAAGACTAAAGAGAAGCAGCGTATGCCGCTCTTCTCCATACCCAATGCTGCTTATTGCCAATAGTATGTCATATATTTAACCCGCGCCGTGCCAGGGGGGGGGGGGGGCATTTAGACGTCTCCCCTGAAGTTTTTCGAGAATAGCAAGAACACGGCAGGGCGCAGTGCCGCCCTTTTTGGCACAGCTGCTTGTGAATCAATTGCTCACATTATGTTTTAAACAATTCCTCGGGCATCTCAGGTAAGGTCACCAGACCAGGTCACGTGACCCCATCTCCAAAAATATTTCCGGTCGCACCACAGCCACCGTTTTTGGCCGATTGCTTTCGTACTTACAGGATTTCATCAAAACAATAGTACCTACAATACGCTTATCTCGGATTTTGTCTTCATATCGGTGACCTAAGGTCGGGTCAATTTCTTGACCTCCCCATTATAAGTCAATGGGGAAATAATCAAAGGCTTCCTATTCTGAGGATACGAATTATATCAGCCCAATTCCTTCTGGATCATGTTATCATAGGCCATTCTTGAAGTTCCAGTTGCAATTTTTGTTCAGTGACCCCTACAGGGTCAGATGAGGTCACCCGAGGTCAACACCACTTTTTTTGCCAATAACACACGACAAAATCAAGATAGAGAAGTGAAACTGGCACCAATGTGTTTGTCTCGTCGAGGCACGTCTCTCAATGTGCAACATAACCTAATTGGGTCAACACTTGACCTTGACCTGAGGTCAAATTTGTAAGTTGACCTAACCTGGTCATCATGCTCATGATACGAAGCACCTTGACGAGACAAACACGCGGCGTCAATGGCGTCAAAATTATTGCCCATTCTTTGTTAGGTAAAAGGATATTTGTGAACACGTTTTTGCTAAAAAAAAAAATAGCCCTTTTGACATTTGATGAGCTCTGGACTCTGGAGCCTAAACTAGAGGCCGACATTGCGATCCGGGCATTGCCTTGGGTTCAAAATCGTACGATAATTCCGCAATTTGGCCCCAGTCTGCCAGGCTGCCGCTGATTGGCCGATGCAGTGACCTCAGACTGTGACGTCACCACAAGCCCCCACTGGGCGACGTGATTCAGTGCTGTGCGGCACAGTATCCACGGCCGGCCGCCACCAGCTGACAGCGGAGGCCCGCTCCTTCAAAATAGTAATTTGGTTTTACCCCCTGGGGGTTTATTTTTCTCCCCTCGGGGTCGGCGACCAAACCGGATTTGGGGCCGCTGTATCGCGCCCGTGACCTGCGAGTATCAAGTCTGTGTCACCAACCGTGTGACCTGAGGAGGCGAAAAATGAAGAAGAAAAAATTATGGCACCCACTTGTTAGCACTTTGCACATGCCACGTGCCATCGATTGACCCAAAAATGGTACCATCATCTATCCGCAGTGTTGCCAATTCGAACGGTGCTACCCGCGTCGAAATCGGCCCGGCTGTTTGTGCTCCACGTGCCAATATGCTCCGTTGAACACACACACACACACACACACACACACACACACACACACACACACACACACACACACACACACACACACACACACACTACACTACACACACACACACACACACACACACACACACACACACACACACACACACACACACACACACACACACACGCCGCACACGCCGCACACGCCGCACACGCCGCACACGCCGCACACGCCGCACACGCCGCACACGCCGCACACGACGCACACGACGCACACACGCACACACGCACACACGCACACACGCACACACGCACACACGCACACACGCACACACGCACACACGCACACACGCACACCCGCACACCCGCACACCCGCACACCCGCACACCCGCACACCCGCACACCCGCACACCCGCACACCCGCACACCCGCACACCCGCACACCCGCACACCCGCACACCCGCACACCCGCACACCCGCACACCCGCACACCCGCACACCCGCACACCCGCACACTCGCACACCTGTACACCTGCACACCTGCACACCTGCACACCTGCACACCTGCACACCTGTACACCTGCACACCTGCACACCTGCACACCTGCACACCTGCACACCTGCACACCTGCACACCTGCACACCTGCACACCTGCACACCTGCACACCTGCACACCTGCACACCTGCACACCTGCACACCTGCACACCTGCACACCTGCACACCTGCACACCTGCACACCTGCACACCTGCACACCTGCACACCTGTACACCTGCATACCTGTACACCTGGTGCATACCTGTACCTGTACACCTGCACACCTGCACACCTGCACACCTGCACACCTGCACACCTGCACACCTGCACACCTGTACACCTGCACACCTGCACACCTGCACACCTGCACACCTGCACACCTGCACACCTGCACACCTGCACACCTGCACACCTGCACACCTGCACACCTGCACACCTGCACACCTGCACACCTGCACACCTGTACACCTGCATACCTGTACACCTGCACACCTGCACACCTGCACACCTGCACACCTTCACACCTGTACACCTGCACACCTGCACACCTGTACACCTGCACACCTGCACACCTGTACACCTGCACACCTGCACACCTGCACACCTGCACACCTGCACACCTGCACACCTGCACACACAAACAAGCTCCTCCCACTTTCCGAGCGACGGCCCGGCGGAAATCATCGATCTCTGAAAAACATGTAAACATGTTTCTCATTTTTCTACGATTTTGAACTAGAGGCCGGCAATGCGATCGGGGCATTGCCTTGGGGTCAAAATCGTAATTTGGTTTTACCCCCTGGAGGGTTTACTTTGCCCCCCCCCCCCCCCTCAGGATCGGAAACCATTAATAGATTTTGGGCCGCTGTATCGCGCACGTGACCTGCGAGTATCAAGTCTGTGTCACCAACCGTGTGACCTGAGCAGGCGAGAAGAAGAAAAAATGTTGGCGCCCACTTTTTTGCACTTGGCACGTGCCACGTGTCTTTGATTTACCCAAAAATGGTGCCATCATCTGCCCGCAGTTTTGCCTCATCGAACGGTACCTCCCACTTTCTCCTCCCACTTTCCGAGCGACGGCCCGGTGGAAATCTTCGAACTCTGAAAAACATGTAAACATGTTTCTCATTTTTCTGCAATAAAAAAAAAATGGTGTTGCAGGATATGTTGGCGTGCTGTGCCGATGTACGTAAACAGGATAACACGTCGCAGCCGCCTCGGATGAACTTGGAACCGGCCGGTGGCGATGCGTGACAGGGGCGTCACCAGCCCAGCCGCTAGGGAACCTACCTGTCGGGTGGTACCGGCACCACTGCCGGCGAAACATCGGTGCATGGCCTGCACGTTTGGGGACGACCTGGTCGGCTGTTTGACCCGATAGATCACTATCAGGCTGCACACTGTGTCAGACGGAGCTCGGCACACACGCACCATGGTCTGTTGATCAAATGGAAATGGCCGATTTGTCCCCTGTCCAGTGTCATGAAGTACTGTCACGAAGGCTTGTCCTGTCATTTCAGGTCCTTATAAATGTACGGCAGCAGCAAGCACGGAACACGACGTGCAAGTATATGTAATGTTATATTGAGCAAATTACGCATGGTCGGGATTCCACCAGAAACAAAACAATATTCCAGGGGTTTTTACCACCAGGAGTTTTTGGAGCTTTTTTATCATTTCAGTGCTAAAATGGACCAGGAGCATTCTTTCTCCCAACATTTTTCTTCCAGATAATTCAAGCCAACTAAAAGCTCATAATCTGATGTAGGAAAAGCTCTACTGCTCATTTCTGGGTTCATGCTCGTTTTGGGGTTTGGCTCACTTTTCATCGACAGCACACAATGGGGTAAAACGTCTTGTGATTGTTTAGTTTAGTTGTTTATTCAAGTAAATGAGCAACAGGCAGCAGTAACCCAATTACAGCTCAAGTCCAAAGTTTAAACATTTTAATTAAACATCACATCAATAACATACACATAAAAACACAAACCTACAAATCACATCAAAACACAAACTTGAAAATATACATAGAAGCACATAACGCAACCCTAAAAATACACATAAAACAACGATTGTAAGAGCTATAAGCAGATATTAAAATAGACACTGTTTAAAATATCTCACTATCCCAGCTCTAAACACTTGGTAGGATGCCCGAATGGGTTTGCCGATGGACATTTTTCCAGGTATGCATTGTACTCCCTAACGGCCCTCCCGAACAGCCCACGTTTAATGGTCTCCACTCGCGCTTCACGTGTGGATGCAACGTGAAGGAGTTAGGATTGTGCAGCTCTAGTTCGACGCTGGGCACGTGAATGGGGATGCTTCCGAGTAGGAAGGCTGAATCCGTTCTTCCTGACATAAATTTTTGAATGAAACAAATGTCGTGCTGAAGACTTCTTTGGGACAGGCTGCTAATTTTGAAAAGCTTCAGCAGATTGTGATATGAGAGTGAGTGGGAAGGCCGATTGGTGTGTGAGTGGGCTGCCAGCCACATGATAAATTTGTGCTGGACTCTGTCCAGTCGGTCTAAATGGGTTTTTGACTCCCACGCTGCCCCACCCCAAATGACGCAACCGTATTCAAGAATGGACCGAACGTTAGCGTAGTATGCTGCTAATAGGGGGGGGGGGCAGCGTCCAGTCCTCCCGCCACTCTGCCGATCTGGAAAGATCGAATGAGCAGGCCCAGCATCCTGTTCGCTTTGCTGACTGTAAAGCCTATATGGTCGGCAAATGTCCAGCCACACCCCAAAATCGCGAACTTTGTCTACATGTTGAAGGGGGGTGTCGCGAATTTTGTATGTGGTCTGGATGATGTTAGTTGAGTTTACTGATATCCGAAATGACTGACACTTTGATGGATTTAAATTGAGCCTCCAGGCTTCCGACCAGCGTGTGAGTCGCTCGATTTCTGCCTGGAGAATTTCTGTGTCTTCCTGATAGGTTATTTTCCTATACAGTTTGACGTCGTCAGCAAACAGCAGGATGCTGGACTGTATGCTGGCCAGGAAGTCATTTATATACATGGCAAAGAGCAACGGTGATCCCAGACTTCCCTCCGGCGTCCCAGAGCGAGCCGTGGTCCAATCAGAAGATTTTCCATTTCCATTTACCCGCTGCCTACGATTACAGAGAAACGTGGATATCCATTTTAGAGCATTCCCCGACACTTTGTAGGATTTTGAAGCTTGTGAATAAGAAGTTTGTGGTTCACGCTCTGAAACGCCGAAGAGTAGTCCGTGTAGATCACATCCGTTTGGTGCCTGCACTGAATTGACTCCCACGCTGTTTTTAATAAGCAGGCCAAGTTCGTGTCACACGATCTGCGTGGGACGAAACCATGCTGGTTTTCGTTTAGCGCTGGTGTGACATGCAACCAAAGCTGCTCAAAAACACATCTTTCCGGTACTTTGCCGAGTAGCGGGAGGAGAGAGACGCTGCGATAATTTTCTGGTTGTTTCTTACTCCCCTTTTTGAAAATTGGAACAATGTTGGCCTTAGCCCATCTGGTTGGAAACACCCCCTGCTCGACTGATTTCTGGAGTATGATACTAAGCGGGTGCACTAGTTCGTTCCGGCACTCTTTTATTATTCGGGAACTGATATTGTCTGGACCACAAGCTTTGTGCGCATTAAGATCCTCCAACAGAGCCCGAATACGTGTTCTTGAAAACGAGAACTGGTGCAGATTCGGCAAGTCATAATCTACTGTTTCAGGGAATACATTGACGTCGGGGGCTGTTATTTTCTTTTACAGACGCTCTGTTCAGTAGGTTGGCTTTCTCCTTAACGTCGCTAATATCCCGATTGCCATCTGACAATGCTGAAATTTGGCCCTTTGATCCTTTTATACATTTTAGGAACGTCCAGAAGCGCTTTGGGTTCGTTTTAAAGTCACCGATCATGTAAGTATTCAAAATATTTCCCATTTGATATGCTCTTAAAATAGCGGCGTTTCTTCTCAAAAGCCGATACATTTTGCTCCGACCTATTTGTTCTCATCCTGTTGAATGCTAGCTCCTTGTCCCTCAGAGCTTGTCGGGCCCCAGCGTCGAACCAGGGGGACATTGTCTGCGCAGGGTCACTGTGGGAATACAATCCTTGATCGCCGCACTCAGCACATCATAAAAGCTGTCCACGGCCTCGTCCACAGTTCCATCTAACAACGCATCCCATGGTACAAGCCGGAGACTCCTCCGCATGCCATCAAAATCAGCCCGTTTGTAAATGCTTGAAGTGCTTGTGATTGTGCTTGAAGAGCTTAACCGTTGATGACCTATTGTGCCTAAACTGTTTACTTGATATACAAAATGGACATAGGCCCAGCGAGTGCATATTCAAAGAGCTTTTGATTGCTTTTTTCCGTTTGTTCTCGAAAACAGTGTCTCCCGAAAGCAGAAAGCCAGTCCAGTGGCAGCCGGGTGGCGTATATAAGTTCTGATATTCACGACATATTAAGAATAATTATCATTGCAGTCTATTGTGATCATGGATCAACGCAACATTTGCCCACGATAGTGCGAACTGCGACCCTACATCCCCACTAACATGCCAAATTTCGAGGTTTTGACTGCAGGGTGCCCGGAGTGGACATGGACGAATCGGATGACATCCGAACGGGCGGACGGACAGGTGGCTGCCACTTCTTATAATTAGTATGAAATAGCTTTCTATGTAACACGAATAACTTGGATACGTATCCCAAACAGCGATGAGCGAAACGCCTGGCAGTGCCTATCGAATATTTAAGTCGTTTGAACAAACTACCACGAAGATTTCCGAAGAAGTTTTGTTTTTCATCTATCACCTGATATAGTTCCAAATAGAACAAATAAAGCTGGTAGATACAACTAAAATTTCGTTCCTAAGTAAAAATTATAAGGTAAAAACTGATTTTCCTTCACATTGTCGCGAACTGAACTGAGGGTTCATTCGGCACTTCGTCCCCCCCCCCTTCACTCAAAATTCCGTGGCGACGCCCATGCTAAGACGTTTCCAAAAAAACGGGATATATATGACAGAGATGTGTCCAGTGAATATGTGTACCAAATTTGAAGTCGATATAATACAAATGACCGACTTATGACCATTCAAACACCAAAATCGACCACCTCTCGCAGCATTACCATGCATATAATCCATGCATTTCCGTTTTTGCCTTGTACTTAGAGTTATATGAAACAAACAATGTTCTAAGGACATTTTTCGCGTTCGAGACGAAAAACGAACCCCCTAAACATGTATTACAACGCCTAATGACCGTAATCGGTAGTTTGACCTCGTGACCTCGGATGACCTTGACATGACAAAAGGTCATCAAAAGCTTAGAATGGTATTTATAAGTGTCAGACACACGAATCGTACATATTTATTGACTGCATATGTGTTTAATATCGCTATTTAGCGCGACAATTGCATCCACCGAGACCTGCATGGCACGGTCAAACATTTTGTTTTAACCTGACCTGTGACGTCATCATTGACCCCGAGGTCAACAATATTAGGTTTCCCATGGTGAATTTTCCAGGGTTATCAAATGCCGTTTGAGTTTAATTGAATTTAATTGAAATAGGTCTAATAGTTTCGAAGATCCGAAGTGGGAATACCCCCCCCCCCCCGCCAGTAAGTCGTGTTATGGAAAATACTCCAGTAACTGCCGGGTTAACTGATGGAGTCGGCAACTTTCAGCTCCTACTGCCTCAAACCCAGCTCTTGGGACATGATGTTACGCATGACAAACTTTTTAATCTTGCCTGTCACCGTCTTGGGGAAGTCATCCCTGAATTGGATGTAGCGAGGAGTCTTGTAATGAGCAATCCTGCCCTTGCAGAAGCTCCTGATGTCGTGCTCTGAAATGCAGCCCGGCTCCCGCGTTCTAATCCACACCACCAGCTCCTCTCCCATCCTCTCGTTGGGCACTCCGAACGCGTAGGCCTCGAGCACATCCGGATGTGTCATCATGAAGTCCTCCAACTCGGCGGGGTAGACGTTCTCTCCGCCGTAGATCACTATGTCCTTGGCGCGACCCACGATCTTGACGAAGCCATCCTCAGTCATTATCGCTACGTCTTCGGTGCGGAACCAGCCCGCCGGAGTAAGGCACTCCTGGGTCTTGTCCTCGTCGTTCCAGTAGCCGAGGAACCTGTTGTAGCCTCGCATGCAGAGCTCCCCGGCCTGGCCGGTCGGCACCGTCCCGCCGCGCTCGTCCACAACCTTGATTTCGGTGTGGTCGAGCGGGTAGCCGACAGTACCGCAACGATGCTCTAGGTCGTCCGTGGGGAAGCCGAGCGTCAGCAGAGGACTGGTCTCCGTCAGGCCGTAGCCCACTACGGCGTCCTTCATGTTCAGCTCGGTGATCATGGCCTGCATCAGGTGCAACGGCACCGGCGCACCACCCACCATGCCCGAGTACAGCGAGCTGATGTCGTGCCGCTTCTGCTGGGCGATGTTCACCATGTCCACGAACATGGTGGGCGTGCCGTACATGTGGGTACACCGCTCGTCCTGTGTGGCCTGGAGACAAGCCTCTGCGTCGAACGCCTCCGAAGAAAAGACCAGCGTGTTTCCGTGCAGCGGAGCCATCACGGAGCCGGAGATGCAGCCGAAGGCGTGGTACAGCGGCACCGCCAGGCAGATCCGGCATCCGACCTCATCGTAGCCAGCCCGCCTCGCCAGCTGCCGCATGTTGTTCACGATGTTGTGGTGAGACAGAGTGGCGCCCTTGGGCAGGCCGGTGGTGCCAGAAGTGAATTGGATGCCGCAGGGGTCGTCGCAGCTGACCTGAGCCTGCCGTCGATTCATCTCCCCGGAGAGGGACTCCTTGCCGGCGTCCAGCAGGTCGTCGAAGCGCAGCACGCCGCGCCGCCGCTCCCCGGTGATCATGATGATGTCGCGCAGCTCGGGCAGCCGCTCGGAGCGCACGGTGACGGGCACGCCGGGCTCTCCGTCGGCCAGCGCCGGCACCAGCTCCGTCAGCATGGCATAGTAGTCGGAAGTCTTGTAACTCTCAGCCGCCACCAACGTGCGGATGCCGACCTTCTTCAGGCAGTACTCCAGCTCTCTGATCTGGTACGCCTGGTTCACATTCACCAGGACCAGACCGGCCTTGGCTGCGGCGTACTGGGTCAACTGCCATTCGTACAGGTTGGTCGCCCAGATGCCGATTCTGTCACCCTTCTCCAGACCGAGCGAGAGGAAGCCGCGCGCCAGCCGCTGGGCCTCCTGGCGCACCTCGAGCCATGTCCGCCGGATGTCCTGGTGGACGAACACGAGCGCCTCCTGGCTGCCGAAGTCGCTGGCCGCGCGGTCGATGACGTCAGCGAGGGTGTCGTGCACCAGGGGAATGGTGCCGGAACAGTGGAGGTAGCTGTCCCTCAGACGCGTCACCGGCGCCACCCGCGCCGAGGCGGCAGAAGAGGACGCACATCTTGTGCGAATCACGGCTTTGCTGAGGACCTCGCAGCATAGCTTGAAGCTGATTTTACTTGCAATCATTGTGTTTTCTTCTGGCTAATTATGTCATATCATGTACAATTTATTCCGTTTCCGATGGAGAATAGACAGGGATGGCGGGTGCTGGCGTGTACTGCGGTAAATAATATCTTTGGAGAGTCGCCGAACCCTGCAAACAAAAGACGGACGTTAATATTGTTACTTATCATAGGTAGGTGCAAACCTTTACCCATGGCTGCTTTGCTAGCCATTGCAAAACTTTGTCCAATCATTGTGGCGTTGGTAGATCGCATTGACATAGTAAAATATTACGTTTTCAATTTTCAATTGCAATAAATGTCTTGCATTAATTGATTAGGCGATACGATAGACAGGGGAGAGTGAGGTTGGTTGTATCGTGGACAAGTTGAAGCAATGCGATTGGTTCCAAAACTATCCAACATATGGCGCTAGTGATGCGAATAAACGAGACGCCATGCCATCTGTCAGCTTTCCTTGTTGTGCCGGCGACATGGGTGGACGCGTCTCCGGGTGAGTCATGATTGTTATGCCGGCGACATGGGTGGACGCGTCTCCGGGTGAGTCATGATTGTTGTGCCGGCGACATGGGTGGACGCGTCTCCGGGTGAGTCATGATTGTTGTGCCGGCGACATCGGTGGACGCGTCTCCAGGTGAGTCATGATTGTTGTGCCGGCGACATCGGTGGACGCGTCTCCAGGTGAGTCATGATTGTTGGACCGGCGACATGGGTGGACGCGTCTCCAGGTGAGTCATGATTGTTGTGCCGGCGACATGGGTGGACGCGTCTCCAGGTGAGTCATGATTGTTGTGCCGGCGACATGGGTGGACGCGTCTCCGGGTGAGTCATGATTGTTGTGCCGGCGACATCGGTGGACGCGTCTCCAGGTGAGTCATGATTGTTGTGCCGGCGACATGGGTGGACGCGTCTCCAGGTGAGTCATGATTGTTGTGCCGGCGACATGGGTGGACGCGTCTCCGGGTGTCATGATTTTTGTTTGTTTATAGGACCGTTGTAAAAAAATGAGGTCGAACGAAAAAGTGCGTATTCTGCAAGACAAATCGGGAGGGTCCCTGTGATTGTAATAGCATTATAGAGGGTTGACGTTCATCTTTCTCTCACATGAGAAATTTTGCTAAAGCTGTTCACGTGTGTGGAGCAATGATACGATCTTTCGTTTAATAGCGGGGTAGCAGGCACGTGTTGTATCAGGGTGAGGTGGATATCGTTGTATCAGGGTGGGGTGGAGATAATTGTATCAGGGTGGGGTGGAGATAGTTGTATCAGGGTGGGGTGGAGATAATTGTATCAGGGTGGGGTGGAGATAGTTGTATCAGGGTGGGGTGGAGATAATTGTATCAGGGTGGGGTGGAGATAGTTGCATCAGGGTGGGATGGAGATAGTTGTATCAGGGTGGGATGGAGATAGTTGTATCATGGCGGGGTGGAGATAATTGTATCAGGGTGGGGTGGAGATAGTTGTATCAGGGTGGGGTGGAGATAATTGTATCAGGGTAGGGTGGAGATAGTTGCATCAGGGTGGGGTGGAGATAGTTGTATCAGGGTGGGGTGGAGATAGTTGTATCAGGGTGGGGTGAAGATAGTTGTATCAGGGTGGGGTGGAGATAGTTGTATCAGGGTGGGGTGGAGATAGTTGTATCAGGGTGGGGTGGATATCGTTGTATCTATCAGGGTGGGGTGGAGATAGTTGTATCAGGGTGGGGTAAAGATAGTTGTATCAGAGTAGGGTGGAGATAGCTGTATCTATCTGGGTGGGGTGGAGATAGTTGTATCAGGGTGGGGTGGAGATAGTTGTATCATGGCGGGGTGGATATCGTTGTATCAGGGTGGGGTGGAGATAATTGTATCAGGGTGGGGTGAAGATAGCTGTATCAGGGTGGGGTGGAGATAGTTGTATCAGGGTAGGGTGGAGATAGTTGTATCAGGGTGGGGTGGAGATAGCTGTATCAGGGTGGGGTGGAGATAGTTGTATCAGGGTAGGGTGGAGATAGCTGTATCTATCAGGGTGGGGTGGAGATAGTTGCATCAGGGTGGGGTGGAGATAGTTGTATCAGGGTGGGGTGAAGATAGTTGTATCAGGGTGAGGTGGAGATAGCTGTATCTATCAGGGTGGGGTGAAGATAGTTGTATCAGGGTGGGGTGGAGATAGTTGTATCAGGGTGGGGTAAAGATAGTTGTATCAGGGTGGGGTGGAGATAGTTGTATCAGGGTAGGGTGGAGATAGTTGTATCAGGGTAGGGTGGAGATAGCTGTATCTATCAGGGTGGGGTGGAGATAGTTGTATCAGTGCTACAACTTGACTGATACAACTTTGCCCTAATAATTCATATGGTGGGTGTATATGGAAGCGTTCAAAGTTGTAGCATTCAATGCTTGTACCATCCAAAACAGCACCATCCAACGCTTGCGATATCCAAATTTCGCCCGGGTAGGGAACATCGCCATCATCCAAGCTAGCAGCAGCTAAAATCGTGGTATCCAGCCACATACAAAGTAGTGGCAGCCAAAGCTTGCGACCTCCAAAAATAGAACACCGAGGACATCTATCTTCCGGGAACTATTGGTTCAAATATCACCCGGTAGATGTCTCACCATAGCCAGTGGTGCGACGAAACGTTAGTTGAGCGACGTCCCTGGGACACGGTGGAATGGTGTACAGTGGAACCCGTCATTGTCAGTGCCGCCGCCGCCGCCCGCGGGGTCTCAGCCGACCGTCCGGCTGCGTCGGGCTGTGCGCCCTGGCGGTAGGTAGCCTTGCCTGCTGGCGGGAGAAATGTTCGCTTCTGCTGAGCCATGGGAACCGTAGGAGCCCGTTTATTTCCTTCGTGTTTTAGCTGGGTGTGCATTGATCTGGGCATGATGATTTTAGTGAGTAGGTTTTCGGTACATATGGAGCTATCACTTCAGGGTGTTTAGCTGTTTTGACACTTAACCCTATTTGCAACAGGCTCCTGGCTACCCCTATTTGTAACAGGGGGGGGGGGGGGCGGATTCCGCCCTCCCGGAGATCTCGAGATCTACTCGTCCGATTTTCAAAAATGAAACGGTGTTTGGTTCCCCTCAACACGATCTACATTTCTAAATAATAAACAAAATCTCAATTTAGGATAGGGGGCAACAGGGGGGCAAAAAGAACAAATTTTAGTGGTATTTTTGATCCAACATAGCTTTCATGTTTATCGACCGATTTTAACACAACTAATAGGAATCGACAGAGATTTAATTGGAAATTGATATATGACGGTGACGTTTGAAAATTCACAAATCATAGGCGTGTGCAGGTCACTCAATATGGGGGTGAAGTAAATGCGTAATAAAAACATTTTTTATATATAAATGAAATGGTATGTGATTGTGACATTAGAAAAACAGTTATAAATCATATTGTTTTGCCATAGGCGGTACCAGGTTCGTGAAAAAGGGAGGTCAAATTGGGAAAAAATATTAACCGCAGACAAGTTGCTACCCAGCACTATAAATATGTTACTGATCGTAGATAGTTTCTTTTTGCATGTTGTACTTCATCATAGGCGTATCCAGGATCGAAACTGGGGCGGCGCAAGACCTTTTGATAAGTATATTATCCGCTATTATGATACTAACTAGTCAACAGTGACTATTTCACTTACAACTTCAATTAACATTGCTTACCCCCCTTTTTACCCTACCTGGACTCGCCTATTATCTTATAATCGCTAGAAGAGTAGCCTGTGGTGCGTGTTTCATCCGAAAACTGCAGTATGTTATGTCATTGTACGTCCATGCCTCTTATTTTCCTTGCAATAATATGACCCCCTTTCTTCCATTCCTGAGCGCGCCTCTGCAAAAAATGACTTTATTCCCTTTTCTGGTCTCATATGTGCATATATCATTATAAGCTAAACGTCTATTGCGCCGTTATCGCTGGCATATCGTCATCACCATGCCAGTCACCCCTCTTTGCATGTGCCTGAACACGCCTCTGAAACTCTATATGTAATAAAATATGCAAATAATGGAAGCAGAAGCTATCTTTTACATCTTGATAGCTATAAATGCTCCTTACATTGCTCTATTGGCTTCCCGCCAAGCATTGAATACTTCCTGGAACCCCCCCCCCCCCTTTTCAAGCCCCTGAAACCGCCTCTGCCATGCAATATTTATGATATTTCATTAACATCAACTAATTTGCACTTGTTGCAATCACCGTAAACCGATGTAACTCCTTCATACTTGAGGCAGTTAGGAAGAAACCGTGAAGATCGCATTTCCGTATTATCGCCAAATGTCGCCTCCGAACCCACCCAAAACTGTGCCCTGAAACCGTCTCTGTTCAGGTTAGGAACTCAAAGTTTTGACTCCAAATGCGGTATTCAATTCTATACAAAGTCCCAAATTTTCATGGGCCTGCTCCCAGCCATTCTGAAGATATCTGCGAAAAACATGAGGGGGGGGGGGGGGCGGAATCCGCCCCCGTTACAAATAGGGTTAAAGGCAATAGGCCACTTTGAAAGTTGTCTTGAAATTGTGCTATACGGGGTATTTCGAGCTGAAAAAGCAAATATGGCATTTGTTTGGACGATAGGTGGATGTCCGTCGAAAAATGAGCATGTTTCTCTTTTCTCCTTCATGGCCATAACAAAAATTGCGTGACAATTATGACGTCATGCATATGGTATAGCTTGGATATGGAAACTATTGCACACAATAACGACGGTTTTTAGACATATATACGCAGGCTACGTGTAACGTAAACAACCGTTGTGGGAATCCGAAACAAGTTTCGGGGAAATGAAACTTCTTTTAAAAGGGGCCACTAGAGCTGTGTCGAAATTACTTAAAGGGAAATAATGACCTTTTGATTTTGTTAGCAACAATTTCTTAGGCTGCCGTTATGGTTTTAAAAT
The DNA here is from genome assembly GCA_036785665.1 of Chirona hameri. Classification (NCBI taxonomy): domain Eukaryota; kingdom Metazoa; phylum Arthropoda; class Thecostraca; order Balanomorpha; family Balanidae; genus Chirona; species Chirona hameri. The sequence continues at coordinate 21,216 of JAXIVJ010009182.1, forward strand.
TATTTTATTTAAATTTAAGAATTAAAAAAAAATATTCCCAAATTCAAAGTTGTAAGTTTGGAAAAAATACAAAACAAGTACCTTGTGTACTTCATGAAGGTCATTGACAAATTCGTCCTTCCCTACCATTGTTTACATCGAGTGCGGCATTTTTGGAGGCTCTGTGACATTTCCGATCAAACTGAGCGCTGCTCGGACACACGTTAGTAGCGCTTTCGTTCTCCATGGCAACCAGGCGTCAGCCAATCAAAAGCCAGAAAGGGAATACGTTCTAGCTTTTCATTGGCTCACGCCTGGTTGCCATGGAGAACGAAAGCGCTACTAGCGTGCGTTCGAGCAGCGCTCTGATCCGTGAAGCATTCCGTGAAGCATCCGTGATGCATGACTGACTATCAGTATAAGTCATGAATAACAACAACATGCAAACTATACCAACTCGAATAAAATAAGGGCGGAATGAATTGAACCCCAGGCAAGCTAGTATTCGCAAAGCACTCGGCACTGCGCCACAATAGCAAAAGGTGAGGGAAATGCATATTGGATACAATATTATTACGTCACAAGTTTCTGAAGTGTCAACTACTATGAAATACAGTGATAAAATACCTTTAATAATGATTAACAAGAAAATTCAAACTTAAAAACAATAATTTGAATAAGTCTTTAATTAGCTTTCAACTAAAAATCAGATATATTTTGCAATGCTACACAAGAATGGCACCAGTGACGTCATTAACAAAGCCTGCTACGGGACTTGGGTATACTAATCAGGAACAACTCGCCACAATGGTTAAGTGCGCCGAGAAGCATGACAATGACTTTGTAAACAAATCGCCGACGCTAAATAGGTCGCCGTCGATGTGCATCGATGAGCTTCCGATTTAATTGCCAGTTTTGTGTTATTGTTTGTTAGTTTTTTGGGGAAAAATTATTATTTTTCATGATAATATAAAGCATAGTGTTATATACAGCCACAGACAAATTATATAATACTCCTAATGTTGAAAACAAATGAATTGATTTTCAAAAATTGAGGGTCGCAACCACTACTATGCAGGGCCTATTTTAAGGGAAAACCACTGGGGGGGGGGGGGGGCAAAAAGGTATCCCCATTTTTGGGGGCACCTTTTTGTGGCAAAAGGTACCCCATTTTTTCCTCCGCGGATTTGGGCCAGTCACTTGATTTTGGTATTCGAGCTTAAGAAATTAACTTTTCGAATTCACAAAAAGTTATTTTGTGGACATTTTTTTCAGAGAAAAAAAAATGGGGGGTTAAAAAAATCACAAATCCGAGACAGCCATTTGGAAGAAAATGTAATTTCCTTTCTTTTGACGTTTTTTATTTGCAATTTGCTTTGAAACTCTATTTTTAAGATTTTCCCAACATTTATTGTTTTTCCACCAAAAATGGCATGACATGACGTCATCAAAACGTTATTATCTCCCAAAATACTACATAAATGTCATTGAAATTTAGTGAGAAGACTTATAATTGGTGCAGTATAAGGTACTGCAAGTTTCAGGGTGATATCTATCACAGTTTTAAAGTTATTGCGAAAATACGGGAGGGGGCAAATTCTCCCCCCTCCCAGCGGGCCGCGTGTCACCGGGGCTGCATGAATTGCATCAGGTGTGCTGTTTTGTCTATCATTGAAAGCAAGGGATATATACAAACTTCAAATTAAATCACTTGAGAAAAGAAAAAACTTCCCTTTTCATGAAGTTTTCTCCTAAGATCATTGTTTTTCACGGTCAGTGCAGGGAACGCGCAGGAGGGGGGGGGGGAGCGGGGTACTTGTATTGCATGCCCCCCCCCCCCAGATTCGTGTGTGTGTGTGTGTGTGTGGGGGGGGGGGGGGGGGGTTGCCCCTGATGTCCGCCCCTGGATCCGCCAGTGGGGGCGGATGCCATCCCCCTTAGATTTGTTTTGGAAATAGCGGAAAACGACGCCATTTCGCGCCGCCATTTTTGATACAACTGCTTGCCTATCAATTGCCAAAATCCTGTTAATTTGTTTACCTCGGGTCTCCTCGGATCACGTCACTAAGTCAAGTCTAGTGATCCCACCTCCAAAAAATGTGAGGTCGTGCCGCCGTAGCACATTGTTTGACCGATCAGTTGAATACTCACAGGATTTAAGCAGGTTACAAACACCTACTATTCTGCTATTTCGGATGATTTTTATATCGGTGACCTAAGGTGAAGTCTATTTTGTGACTTCCCAATTATAAGTCATTGGGGAAACATGAAAATGCATATAAATCCACAGGAAATGGCCAAATTGTCCCAATTTTCCCCAGAGTCCCGCATCTTTTGCAAAATACAAAGATCCAGTGGCGGATCTAGGGTTGTGCAAAAGGGGCAATTGCCCCACCCCCACCCCCCCCCCCCCCCAACCACCTGAAATCGGCGCAAGATTGACACATGTCCTGATATAGAAGAAAATCTCAGCAACTTTTACTAAGGAAAGTTAGCTTTAACACGCGCCCTGGACGGGGAGGGAGGGGGGGGGGGCAAAATCCACCCACCCATCCGGTTTTTCGCAGATAGCGCAAAAATGGCGGCGCTGCACGCCGCCGTTTTTTGCATACCTGTTCGGAAATGAACTACCCGCATTATGTCAAATTCTTGATCTCGGATCATCTCAGGTCAGGTCACCAGACCTGGTCAGGTGATGACCCCACCTCCAAAACGTTTGCGGTAGTACCGCAGCCACAGTTTTAGGCCGATCGGTTTCAATCTTGCAGGATTTGATAAGATGATAGGTACCTACAATTTGTTAATCTCGGATTTTTTTTTATATCGGTGACCTAAGGTCAGGTCAATTTCGTGACCGCCAACACTGTTTTGTCAACTATCGACATAATGACGATAGAGAAGTGAAAACGGTAACAATGTGTTTGTCTCGTCGAGACACGTCCCCCAATATGCAACATGATCTAATTGGGTCACCACTTGACCTTGACCTGTGATCAAATTTCTCAGTTGACCTAACCTAGTCAACATTAACATGATTCAAAGCGCCTTGACGAGACAAAGATGATGGCGTCAAACGTAATGCTTTATCTTTATTAGGTAAAAAGTTATTTGTGAAAAACAGTGTTGCCAAAAAAATATTTTTTTTTGACATTTGATGACCTCTGGAGCCTAAACTATAGACCTGAGCTAAAATCTGAGGATACCCTGTGGATTGAATTTTTCAAGAGCTTTCCATTACTTTTCCGTTTGTTCCTAGCTATCATAGTTCATGTGATATCGGAGGATTTCTGGAGCGAAGTCCTAAAACTGTAAAAATCTGACCTTTGATCACCTCTGGTGACCTCAATATTGACCTGACCTAAAACAATACCGATATACTTTCCATAGAGCTTGTCTCGACCTATCTAACACCGTTTTTTGCTTGTTACGTTGCGTGGTTTTCGAGATCATAGGGGGGGGCGTTTCGACGCCCCCCCCCCTCGAACTCGGCTCCTATGGGACGTACACCAAGCCCGAAAACATCGTTCGAAAGCTTGTCCAAAATCATTTTGAAACTCGGCATTTTCTTAACAGGTCAATATTGAGGTCACCAGAGGTCATCAAAGTTCAAATTTTCCATTTTTAGGACTTCACTCCAGAAACCTCCAGATATCACAGGAACTATGCTAGCTAGGAACAAACGGAAAAAACAATGGAAAGCTCTCGAAACATTCAATCGACACGGATCGCCACGTGTCCTCAGATTTCAGCTCAGATCAATAGCTTAGGCTCTAGAGCTCATCAAATGTAAACAAACTATTTTTTAGCAAAAGAGTTTCCACAAATTACTTTTTACCTGAATATGATAAGGAAATAATTTTGACGTCATCGTGTTTGTCTCGTCAAGGCACTTCGAATCATATTCATGGTGACCAGGTTAGGTCAACTTAGATATTTGACCTCTGGTCAAGGTCAAGTGGTGACCCAATTAGGTCATGTGGACATTGGGAGACATGCCTCGACGAGACAAACACATTGGTGGCAGTTTGACTTATCTATCTTTGTTTTGTCGAGAGTTATTGACACAAAAGTGTCCGTGACCTCGGATGACCTCGGCTGACCCTGTAGGGGTCACTGAACGAAAATTGCACCTGGGTCTTCAAGAATGTCCTATGATAACATGATCTAGAAGGAATTGGGCTGATATCGTGCGTATCCTCAGAATAGGAAGCATTTGAATATTTCCCCATTGACTTATAATGGGTAGGTCACGAAATTGACCCGACCTTAGGTCACTGATATCAAACATCCGAGATAAACGAATTGTAGGTACCTAGGACTTTATAAAATCCTGTAAGTACGATGTCTATCGGCCAAAAACTGTGGCTATGGTGTGACCACAAGCTTTTTTGGAGCTGGGGTCACGTGACTTGGTCTGGTGACCTGACCTGAGATGAACCGAGGTATTTTTTAACATAATGTGGACAATTGATGTTTGAACAGCTATGCTAAAAACGGTGGCGCTGCGCACCGCCGTTTTTCCCGCTATCCTCGAAAACCCTGTGGGAGGGGGGGGGGCGTCTAAACGCCCCCCCCCCCCCCCCCCCCCCGGCACGGCGCGGGTTAAATCAGCTATCAATGCATAAGCAAGCCAAATCCGATGCGTTTTCATAATTGTGTGACACTTTTTGGAATCCCCCCCCCCCCCAACCACCCGTTCTGGATCCGCCAATGCAAAGATCCATGTGGTATGTGTATCCTGTGACCTCCACGATGTAAAATCTATTCACCCTGAGGTCATTCGTCATTTTTCTTCCATAACTGTTTTTACCGAACCAGTAAGAAGGCGCCGTAGTTGGCGATGAACGAGCGAACGCAAAGGAAATGTATGGTGAATTTCAACTCGATCAGGGAAGTAGTTTCTGAGATACAAATACGTGGTGCACACGTGCGCACGTGCAGAAGCACCCCACCCCTGACATGTGAGAATGTGGCGGCTGAGAGATCCCTAACCACACTCCAAATTTGAACACAATCGGCTCAGCAGTTGCCCCCACCCACTCCAAATTGTGTGGCGACGTTCCTGATCCAACAACACCCCCATCTCCCCCACTCTGCCGCCAATGGGTGATGTTCAAAGGATATTGAAATTCAAGATATTCCGGATATAATGTAAAGATACTTATTTTGGCTGGGAAATACTAAAACTTAGGAATATCATGACATTCGCATTGGATTTGTATACATTTATCACCAGGTAAACATATTTGATTTTAATTGTTTTTTTTAATGATTTTAATTGAATTATCAAGCGAAAAATGACATGGAAATACTGAAATCAGGGTGAGCAACATTTCTTGACTGGGGGGGGGGGGGGCAGAACGGCTCACTGGGGGGGGGGGGGGGGGCATTTGCCCCCCCCCCCCCCAGTTAACATGTTAAAATAGGCCCTGTATATCGTGTTGCACAAACACTGTTACTCACGACCTGTACTGACAATGGCTCGAATGTGTCAATGTCTCTCCTCCACTTGCACTCAATCCTGTCGATATCATTTTGAGATCTTGTGCTGTTTTTCATTAATCCTCTAGCAAACAGCTTTGTGAAAGTTGCATTACTTAAAAGATAGTGAATATGAGCAGGTATTGAAGGGCGATGCTGATACCAGCCATTTGGTTGGTCCTCTGTAAACTGTGCACCAGGCCAAGATAATCAAGGTGAATGCATGGAATATTGTAGAGGTCCTTAAACCTTTGCCACGTTAAAAGCTTGTTGCCTTCGAAGAGATCGCCTATGAGACATAAACCCTTTCTTTCCCAACTAATATATCGCGAGTTTTTAAATTTTGTGTGATCAGAATTTAATAAGTTTTCATTGTAAAGGTGTTCATCAGGCGCTGTGAACACACTGGAAAAATGTAGCCAAGCAGAAATTACATCTCTCCAGAATGGGTTGCATATTTCTCTCAAAACCTTTTTCAGAGCCGCAACTCCGAAATTCCAGATGAATTCGCTCTGAACATTTGCAGGTACAAGTGAGTGCCAGGCGCTGTGTTTTCCTGTTATTAGCCTTTTTATCCATTTCATTTTTAGTGATTTGATGTACGATGTAATATATATCATTGCCAGGCCATTCTCGTGTAAAGGCTGACAAAATCTTATTCTTTTCAATGGGTTTCTTTTTGAGCCCCATACAAATGTGAATAGTATTTTGTTTATATATTTTATGCCATTTTCACTGGGGTCAGGTAGCGATGATATTATATGGGTAATTTGTGACAATAATAATGACTTGGTTATAGTGATTCTTCCAACCAATGTCAAATGTCGGCTTTGCCACATTCCAATTGTCCTCAAGATTGCATCTTTCTTTAGTGTTACATTTTCAGCTACGATATCTCAACAGTGTGGATTAAAAACGATCCCCAGGAGCTTGAGTTTTGTAACCCAATTCAAGTTGATATCGGGGCATATTTTCTCGCTCGAAAACACCTGCCGTCCTATCCACATTGCGTGACACTTTGAAACATTAGGCTTTAGTCCAGAATATTTTGCAAACCCGCCAAGCTCGCCGAAACTAGCCCTTAGGCTTTCCTCTGATCCGTCAAGGAAAAAAGTCGTGTCATCAGCATATTGTATGACTTTAATAAGGGTACGCCTGAGCTTGATTCCTCGAATAGTGGTGTTTTGCCTGATCCTATTTGCTAAAACTTCTGCCCCGATAATAAAGAAGTAGCATGATATGGGGTCTCCTTGTCCCTTTCTAAGTTTATTATTTGTTTGGACATATTTCCATTGTAGACAATACGCGAAAAGATGTGTTTGTGCAAACACAAACAGATATTTATGAACTTTTCTCCAAAATTGAACTTATATAAACAGTGTTCCAAGAACCTCCAACTCATTACATCAAAGGCGGTCTTAAAATCCACAGAGAATAATAATCCCTTTGTATCATTGCGGTATGTGTCCCACAAGATATCATAAGTGGCACGGGTGTTTTCACCAATTAATCTATTTTTTTTAAATGCTGTCTGATCAGAGGCCTATTTCACAAAGAAGTTAGTAATTACACATGTTTGCGATTACAAACGCAAGCAAATATTGCAAACCTCACAAAAAGACATTTCACAAACATTCGCCACATCTGAATTACCGATTGTAAAGCAAATTGTAACCACAAATGTTAGTACAGCAGAAAGCTTGAAATCAAGAACGTTTGTATTAAACTTGATGCTAATGACAAATAATTTTATTGTTTACAAATTAATTTAACAAATATTTACATTGTGGTTTATTTTTTTATTCAATATAAAACTAGTTAAAACAAATTAAAATTAGTTAAAATATAATTAACATTTCATCGCAATGCAAACTCTGATCGTACAAATACATCTTGGTAAGCAGTTAGAGTAAACAGAATTTGACCATTCACCAGGTGGCGGAGCATAACAACAGAACTACTCTTAAAAGAAAGATCCTTGCATTTCTCGACCATTTGTTCACCTAACCTAGCCGAATTTGGAATATGTGTGATTTACTACGTCGTAAAAGGTGAAGGTTCATTGCACATTGCACAAGACATCGTTGACCGCTGCAATTCTATCGCCATGCGATTTCTCCGCGCGGAGGCGCCCCTCACAGTAACAACCTCACCAAGAAAATAACCTGAACAGTCAAACAACGCCAACTATCAATCCAGTTTCTGAAATTCAGAACCCCTGACCCACTGGAATTACAAGTTTGTAATTGCAAACATTTCCTCACTTCCGTCAACCTTTGAGAAATAGAACATGTGCAATTGCAATTTTTTTACAAACAATATCTTTGTAAAGTAGTTTGTAAATAGTAAATTGAGATTTACTGCCCTGGGGTTTTGTGAAATCCAAACTACAAACATGTGTAAAAATTATTTGTAATTACAAAGAAATTATTTGTAATTACAAACTTTTTTGCTTGTGAAATAGGCTACTGGATGTATAATAGAATCCAACACCTTTTTGAGCCTGTTTGCAACTGTTCCAGCTAATATTTTGTAAGTTGAGTTTAGAAGGGTGATTGGCCTCCAGCTAGATATAAAATTCTTAGGTTTGGAAGGTTTGGGCACTAGAGTTATAAGTCCTTCCCGTTGCGTTATTGAAAGCTCTCCTTTTATTAAACCATATGTTAAGGACCTATAAACAAAGTGTTTAATATCACCCCAGAAGACCTTAAAAAACTCATAGGGATATCCATCCGAGCCTGGACTTTAATTATTACTAAACTTCATTAAAGTTGCTCCCAGCTCTTCAACCGTTATGTCCTTGTCTAGGGTTTGCGATTCTGTAGTTGAAAGTCTGGGGAGTTTTGCGCTTTCTAAATAATATCCATTAACTTCGGGTTCCAGGGCAGCCTCCTCATTTCGAAACAGTTCAGCAAAATGTTCACTAAGTACAGTAAGGATCTCGCCGGAATCATTTACTACTCGATCTCCTATGTTCAAGGAAGCCATTAATTTACTTTCGAAGTTTCTCCTTTCTAGTTTCAGGAAGTAACTAGATGATCCCTTTTCACTTTTTTCATACCACCTTGCCCGTGAACGAATTATTCGTCCCTCGTTTGCAGTTGATTTAAGAGTTTGTAATTCTGACTGTTTGCGATCTATCTCTTCAATATCTTCGGAGGTGGGACTTGACTCAGATTCTAGTATTTGAAGTTCTAATAATATACGTTTTTCTTTTTCAGTTCTTTCTTTTGTCTTTTGTATTGTGTAACTGATAGTTTTAGACCGTATGTTCAGTAATAACATTTCAAGGAACAGATCGTCGGTAATAGTCATTTGCATGTCTTTTCTCGCTTCCTGATTCTTGATGTACCAGTCAGAGTAGATCGGGCAAGCATAACTAATGATTGTCTCTTGAATATCCTCTCTAAATAGCTGTAGGTAAGTTAAATCCTTCAACAGAGATCAATTAAACTTCCATAATCCCCTTCATCTTGTTTGAGAACTCAAATTTAGACGTAAAGATACTCGGGAGTGATCTGAGGCCTATTTCACAAAGAAGTTAGTAATTACACATGTTTGCGATTACAAACGCAAGACAATATTGCAAACCTCACAAAAAGACATTTCACAAACATTCGCCACCTCTGAATTACCGATTGTTAAGAAAATTGTAAACACAAATGTTAATACAGCAGAAAGCTTGAAATCAAGAACGTTTGTATTAAACTTGATGTTAATGACAAATAATTTGTTTGTTAACAAATTAATTTAACAAATATTTACATTGTGGTTTATTTTTTATTCACTATAAAATTAGTTATACGGATAATAATCTTTTAATTAACATTTCATCGGAATGCAAACTCTGATAGTAAAAATACATCTTGGTAAGCAGTTAGAGTAAACAGAATTTGACCATTCACCTCTTATGAGAGAGATAGATACATTTTTATTTCATTTTCGCTTTACACATCGGACGTACATGTTTGCGATTGGCGCACAAGCGCTCACAGGCACTTAAATCAGGCGCCGCTCGCTACCGACAAGTGCATAAGTCCGCACTCTATTCTCAGGTCACTCATCTTATAGGGCCTTGCATTCACCAGGTGGCGGAGCATAACAACAGAACTACTCTTAAAAGAAAGATTGTTGAATTTCTCGACCATTTGTTCACCTAACCTAGCCGATTGCCTACGTCGTAAAGGGTGAAGGTTCACTGGACATTGCACAAGACATCGTTGACCGCTGCAATTCTATCGCCATGCGGTTTCTCCGCGCGGAGGCGCCCCTCAGCGCAATCGGTAAGGTGCACTGGGACTTCAAAGCTGGAGATCCCTGTTCGAATCTCTCTGGCAAATAACTTTTTTGGGCAGCTATACCTATGCATAACTAAACCATTACCCTAACAACCTCGGCAACGTAACAACCTCACCAAGAAAATAACCTGAACATTCAAACAATGTCAACTGTCAATGCAGTTTCTGAAATTCAGAACCCCTGACCCACTGGAATGACAAGTTTGTAATTGCGAACATTTCCTCACTTACGTCAACCTTTGAGAAATAGAACATGTGCAATTGCAAACATTTTTACAAACAATATCTTTGTAAAGTAGTTTGTAAATAGTAAATTGAGATTTACTGCCCTGGGGTTTTGTGAAATCCAAACTACAAACATGTGTAAAAATTATTTGTAATTACAAAGAAATTCTTTGTAATTACAAACTTTTTTGCTTTGTGAAATAGGCTACAGACCTGTATGCAGGAAGAATCTCACACGACGAGGTCTTGTTTATGATTGAGTCGGTGATAAGAAAAAATCAAGTCTTGCACATTTAACTGGAGTGTTCTTCCGCCATGAAAACTGTTTTTTATCACCATTCATCACTCTCCAGGCATCATGAAGGTTCAGATCAAGGCATTTATTTTTTACCAAACTACGGGATCTTGATCGCCTGTCACGGGAGGCATAGTTATATGTATCTGCGTCTGGATCTAACGTTAAATTCCAATCACCACAAAGTACTAAGTGTTCTGTCTGGTCAGAAACAGCCAGTCTGAACACTTCCTCAAAGTATGAAGGATCATCGCGATCAGGGGGGCCATATACATTTGCAACTTTAATCCTAAATCCGTCTATATCCAGGCTCAGAAATATGGCACTTCCTTTGTCATTAGTAACTATACGTCAATAAACGTACAGGCTGTTTTATTTTGGATCAAAATGCCAACTCCACCTGCTGCAGAACTAACTGGCGATAGCCAGGCTCTACCACCCCACTGGTTTCGAAAAACGTTTTCTTTGCCAGGAGCTACATGTAATTCTTGCAAACATATTATGTCTGCTGATTGACTCCTAAGGAAGTCGAACACATCTTTTCTCTTTGAAAAATTACTTAAGCCCCTTACATTAAAGGTTGTTATTTCAAGATCGCATGCGTTCTTGTTCATTCAGTACATTTCATTCATCTCTAAATGATTGGCCTCGGTACATTTTCCACGCAAACCGACCGGAATCTAAGAGGGAAGTTAGTCCTGATCGTATGCTAATTAGGTTAGGTATAGGGATCGGGACAGGAAATCTCATAGCGCGATCGGCGGAGCGAGACACCAGCAGCGGACACGCAGCCAGGCGAGACAGCGAGCCATACATACCACGGGTCGAGGCACCCCCCCCCCCCCCTCTGCGCAGATTCAGATGAGCTAGTGTCATTGAAGATGATTTGGACGCCATCAGCAGCAGCGCCAATCCGGCCGCCGGCCACCGCGCCAACCCGCCACCGCCGACGCCGCCCCCACAGGAACAATAATCTGCTTGCACAAACAAACGAAAGAGCACAACACGAGAACACAGTTGAAACACAAATAAGTATCGACAAAACGGGTAGAAAAAGTGAACACGGCTGGTGACCATGGCAGACGATTGCTCTTGACGTAATGGCCATATCTTATTCGTACCTACAGAGCAATCTCGCTCAGAGGCCTTCACATTACTAGCCCTATTGTCTCATCTATAGGTATTGATCATGACCCACCTCGTGACATTGTCAACAACGCTACGAGCCAACCAGCTAATTCGCTCCCCTGCCCCCTGTGTGGTGTGAGGGGAGGCCCGACCCAAGGCGGCCTAACACTGTTATACCCTATACAGCCGAACGACCACCCCGACACCTGGCGGCGGCTGTAGGAAACACAAGGGGCAACTGCACGGAGCGACGGGAAAACAGCACTGCACACAACAGCTACAATATGCAACAACTATACACTTTACAGCCGAACGACCACCCCGACACCTGGCGGGGGCTGTAGGAAACACAAGGGGCAACTGCACGGAGTAACGGGAAAACAGCACTGCACGCAACAGCTATATACACTATGCAGTCGAACGACCATCCCGACACCTGGCGGCGGTTGTAGGAAACAACGGGGCAACTGCACGGAGCGACGGGAAAACAGCACTGCACGACAGAAAATCGGGGATGATATCATGATGACATGAAAAAGCAACCACAAGCTTTTCCACCATAGTTGAGGCAAAGATCACCCTAGTGACGTAACTCAGGTTCAAAGACAGCGTTCACTCGTCAGTCCCTCACCGCGGGGCGCAGCAGCGGTCCCGGTCCAGACCGGTCAGCTCATCAGCGGGCCGGCGTCCCACGTTGGCCCTTGGAGGGGCGGTCGCCGCCGCGAGCCACCCGGGAGGACTGTCCGTCTTCCACCACGGAAAACCGAGCTGCCGCACTTTGACCAGCGACTCGACTCTCACACCTGCCGCAAACTTCTCGGGCTTGAAAAACACGTGCCCGCCGCGCGAGTACACTGTATGCAGTTTCTTCTGCCTCTTTGCGTTGAGCAGGCTGCGGTAGATTTTGCTGCGCAGCGGGGTCAGGCTTTCATTCACGTACAGGTCCTTTCCGTACAGTTCCAGGCGACGTCACATCACTTGATCGCGAATGCTACCCAGACCTGAGCGAACAAACCGCACAATGACGCGATTGTTCGGGCCGGGCAGCCGGTGGGCTCGGTCTATGTCACTCTCCGATATGGCCAGACCACTGAGACACTGGTTTAAGGTGTTCACTACCAGAGCATTGACGTCCTCAGGCTCCTCCGATACGATTCCGCCTCGCCACGGGCGCGCTCCCCGCGCCGCCCCGGCCGGCCCCGCTGGATCCGCCCGTGCCGGCGCGGTCGACTACGGCCGCTGCCGCGGGGCGCTGGCCGGTCCGCCAGCCGGCGCGATCGCGGCGGGCCCGCGCGCCGGCAGGCGCGGCGCGTGACGGGACGCCATGGCTCCCCCTGACAGGATGAGACAGGGGAGCCGAGAGGTCATCTCAGCTTCCTCAGCCCTGGTCTGCAGCCTGCCGATCTCCTCCCTCGACTCCTTTAACTTCTGGCTGAGGTCGTCTATCGTTTCGTCTTTGGCCTCGACATGCTTTTCTAAATCACCCAGTCTGTCATTCAATGTCTCGAACTGCGACTGGATGTCTTCACGGAATCCATGAAGCTCAGTGGACAGAAAAACTGTCATTCTTCTCTCAAGCTTTTCCAGCGCATCGTCAAAATACTCCCTTATCGACTTTTTAGCTTGAGATGCGGAAGGGCTGCGGCTTGACTCACCCCCACGGTCCGGTGCACCCCGCTTGCCCGTCGGTGGCGGTGGGTCTCCAGATTCCGAACGATCTCGTTTGCCAGAAACGTCGTCATAGTTCCGAACTAGCTCACTCACAGAAGAACCACTGCTCGGGGAACGCGACGCCCCCAATTCCGTACCGTCACCGGCACTGTCGCGTCCCTCCGGTCGCTGCATTTCTGCACTTCGCGGACAGCTCGATCAGCACTGTCTCTCACACAATGGTGGGCCACACAGCCGTGTTCCGTGGCTGAATTAACAAGCCATTGCACAAATCACTGCAATGGCCCCAATCACCGTGCCAGCTCCTCTGGACGCCTCTCACCCCGCCCGCACTCTGCCTGACCGTGCCAGCGCGGAGCGCGGCGGAGCGAACCGACCGCGCCAGAGGTCGCTGGTGGACTGGGGGGGGGGGATTAATTCTGCTGACTGCGGGGAATTTCCCCCCCCCCGCCCCATCACAGTTAACACGTTAAAATAGGCATTATCCGAACCATCCGAGGTGACCGGATCGGGCAAGTTCAAAATATGACCTTATTTGGTGACCTTGGTTGGTCATATTGCATATGGGGAGACGTATCTCGACGAGATAAACACGGTATCAGTCACACGTCTCTAGCTAGCACATATATATACCTCTCCCGTTTGTTCGTCGCATGTCCTAAAATTGCAGGAGGCACATCCAAACGCCCCCCTCTCCAGCACGGCGCCGGTTTGGACTAATACACTGTGATTGGATCCATGTAAAATAGAACGCGCGTGCATCAGCGTTGTCAGCGCCAGGAAGAAGCCAAATACAGTTCAGTAAAATTACGGCCTGACCATTTATGTTACTGGACTAGTGACTAACACGAGGTTATTTGGTTTTGATCCCTCGCGTATTTCGCGATATCTCGTGAACTACCGCCAATATCGTCACCAAACTTTCAGTACCCGCTTTCACATCAAGCACCGCTCACTAAACGGCTAAACGTTTTAGCATTGACAAGGGCAAAATGTCAATGCCTCATGCGATTTTCGCACATACTCCTATTCCAAACTCCAGACGAAAAACGTTAACATTTAATTCTAACTGGCCATTTGTGTGTTCAAGTTGGGGAGGGACAACAATGTATTTTTTCTTCTGTTGAGCAATAAGTTCAACGAATAGAGGTAATTCGTCACGATTCGTCACCAATAATCCATCGGAAGATAATTAGAATATTACACATTTCAGGTATCCATATCTTTAATTATGCGCTTTCATATGGTTCAGAAAACTTCTACGGACAGTCCGTACAAGTTTTTGAAGGTTCGCCAACCTGTACGGACACTGTCCGTACTGTCCTTAGTGGTGGCGACGCTCATGGTACTGAAATGTTCGTTACGATGCTGCCATTCTTTTAACGAAATATTCCGACATACTTCGAGAGGGGTGGGGGGGGCAAAATAGTCACCACCCACAGTATCTCGCGAGTGGCATAGAAAGAAAACTTGTTTCAATAACTAAAGCGTCCGCGTGATTAAAAGGCATTGTTTCAATTATTGAAACAGGACGTCAAATAATAAGAGCGAGGATCTGGAACATCGAAGCCAAACAAGAATAAAACATACCATATTTCTCTTAGCGTTTATTTATCATTGATACATGTTCAGTACGACAACGAAGAATACACATTCACAGCTCTCACATAAGCATTATCCCTGACGAATTCTAGCGTCACACATCATCGCTTAATTCTGCCCTGCTGCTTCACCGCTAGCGAACACCCGCACTCCAGAAGACCGTCCATCTGCTTCTCACATTACCAACTCCCCTTCCTGAGCCTGGGGCCATGCACCGCTCTCGGTCAACGCTGCTCAGAACTTGAAGCTGATGCCAACGCCGTGGTTCCTCCTGCCGTCGGAGCTGACCCCGAGATCGACGCCGGCGCGGCCGTTGCGTTAGCCCCATGATAGGCCCAGGCCGGCCCCCGACAAGGGGTTCGCGTTGCCGCCGACGCAGAACCGTTCGCCGATGCAGGCCCTTCCTCTGGCTTGCGTGGCCCTGTTACTGTTGCCGGAGCCCCATGCGAGGTTCGCGCCGGCCCCACTGCGGCCAAAGCCGCCGCCGCCGCCGAACCCCCAAGGGAGGCCCCAGCTCACGGCCAGCACGGCGAACAGCGACAACAGGAACAGGCCGCGGAACATGGCTGCCGGGACAGAGGTGTGACGTCATAACATGGCTGCTGGGACAGGGGTGTGACGTCATAACATGGCTGCCGGGACAGAGGTGTAATGTCATAACATGGCTGCATAGACAGAGGTGAGAAGTCATAACATGGCTGCCGGGACAGATGTGTGACGCCATAACATGGCTGCCGGGACAGAGGTGTGATGTCATAACAGTGATGTTATAGTAGAGAAATGAACCATAATAACAAAATAAATCAAACGAAGGTTTAATTTTACATATATCTGCTATAGTCAGCCCCTGTAGCGCAGAAGGGAGAGCGCTAGGCCTTTGACCTCCCCCGGTGTGACACGTGGGGTTCGAGTCGTTTCGGCGCTCGCTATTTGGTCCTGACTGGGATGGCCTGCAGCCGGTGGCAGCGGTCGCACTCAAGGTCAGGTGACGTCAGAGGGCGAGGCGGGCCGTGTCCAGGTATGCCGGGCACGTAGAACTTTCGCCTCTAAATTCTGCCGGCTACTGCAGGAATTGCCCGATGGGACGGTAGGGGTCAGGACCTGTGCAACAAGCTCTGCTTAGCGCGGGTCCTGACCTCGGAAATCCATCCATTCAAAAGGTTCGGTCTAAATCTATAAGAAAATTACAAAAAAAGTATTGCCAGCGAATCAAGAACAAATATTATCACGCACTTTGTGCCACATCCAACAAAGTATCCGTAAAGAAGTTTTACATCAAAGCAAAACACGCATAAAAACATCCCAATAATTGACACCGAAATCTGTCCCAGAGTAAACCTGGCTAGCGCCGCTCCACTTCCGAGCTCGGTCAGTCAGCTGGCCTGAGCGTAACTCACCTGAATGGGATCGGTGGATCTTGTTCGGTAGACTGGTGTGACCGGCGCCGAATCTGAGCGTACCGCCGACTCAGGAGAGGTGCCGGACGTGCTCACTGCTCTGTGCCGTTCGCCGGGCCTCGGGCGGGATTTATACCCACGCCGGGCCGGAGGGATATTACCCGGGGGGCATGAGGGCGTGTTTTGCTATGTAAACTTGCGATCTGTTATGGCGGCCGCACACTAGGCCATTCGGCGCCCGATATCACTGAGGAATTCCGTCTCGGAAAATCGCGGCGATACCGCGGAATATCGTCCTTGTTCCGGCGGATTCGGCGCTGTTCGCTCGCGAGATTCCGCCCCGCCGACCTACAGCATGTCCCAACCTGTGCCTACAGCCTGTTCTAAGGTAACTTAATGATGGCCATTTATCGACGAATATGTAAGTTTAGAGCCACGTAACTTTAATATAATAAATTTCACATCGGCAAGAACATGCTGTGCCAAATTTGTACCTCTATCTTGCATAGATTCGCCACTGTTAGCCTGAGCCTAAATTTGGTGTGTGTTTAGGGACCTCTCGTCCGCCAGTTTCTCACAAGTCAGGGGTGGGGTGCCTCTGCACATTTGCACGTGCACACCCCTATTTTTTGCCCTCCCCCCCTGGGGGGGGGGGGGGGGGGGGGGGGGCAAAAAATAGCCCCCCCCCCAGAAACTCGCGGGTTAAGGAGATGCCTGAGGTTATAACTTGAAAACCGTTCGACGGACGGGGCTGAAAATTGTACAGCGTGAATGTACGGCCCAGATAAACCCCCGACACCTAGATCAATCGAAATGTGAGAAGTAGGATGTTATGGTTTGGTCGATCTGAGGTGGACTAAACCGGGTGACCTCTGGTCATGTGACCTTGAGGTACAATTACGTGCGAATTTATTACCAAAGACGTGCTAGTGACCATGCTTTTTCCAAATACAAAAATATAAATATTATATTTAGTGAAAAACTATCACCAATATTTTAAACATCGAAGGTTTATGTATCGATGTCCATTCTGGCATGGAAACAAATCCTAATTTTAAAAGACACATGATAAAATCACGTGATTTGACCTGAGATCACGTGTTGAAATAGCAAAATTTCCGCATTTCCAAAAATGATTACATCATAATAATATATTGTTCCTGATGATTCTGGTCATTACCGAGCGGATGCGAAGCGCCGGTGAGGCTTCTCGTCAATTTACTAGACAAATTTACATTTGACCCGGCCCGAACCGGCCCGACGCGGTCCGACACGGCCCGAACCAACCCGACACGATTCGAGACGGCCGTACAGACGCTTTTAGGAAGCTAATAACTTTGCAACCACTGCTCCGATTGAGATCAAGTTTTCAACATTGGATAGGACCATCAAATTAATTTTGATTGTTGTATGATGCGTTCTGATAAGGGTGGTACCACAGCGCGTGGCACATGCAAACGTCGAAATGAACCACAATCATTATTGAGAGAAAAAATTGTTTGATTTACCTAAGCATTAATTTATACGATGAAGCATGCAGCGCTCAGGACGTACTCCCTTTTGGCGGATTCGAGAAAGGAGATCATGACAAATGTAATAAAACTTAGTTTGTATGTAGTTTGTCCCAGGAAAGAAACAGATACCGCTCGGTTACCGCCGATTAAGGCATGTCACTGGTTTAGATGGGATATATTATCCGCTGAAAATTTGAGTTTTGCTTGACATTACAAAGTTGCCCGAGGCTGTAACTCGAAACCCATTTGACGGACGAGGCTAAAAAGTTCACAGCGTGAATCAACAGCCCAGATAACCCCAGACACGTAGTTTTATCTAAATATGAAATGTAACGTGTTATTTAGAGATCGTTTTGGTCGATATGTTCTGGAATACCCCAATAGCCGCCCCCTCCAAAAAAAACACGAAAATATCGGTAGGCAATGTATATTTCCTTTCTCCCAACTGTTCCGGGAGGTTGTGATTTTTGTTCCGGGAAGGCGAGATGTTCCCCCTCCTTCGCTCAACGAACTTTCGTGCTGACGACCCGACGCCCCCCCCCCCTCAAAGACCTTTCCCGCTGACGATCCAACGCCCCGCCCCCCGTTCAACGACTCTGCACTGACGACCCGACGCCACCCCCCCCCCCCCGGTAAATAACCTTTCGCTGACGAAACGGAGCGAAAATTGTTGCCCCCCCAAACTCGAAACTTAGATCCGCCACTGCTGCCAGAGACCTTGTTGATGGCAATACAAACATTTTTGACAAAAGCCGGTAGGCCTGAGGGCTCTTAAGGTGTTAAGGCAATTTTTATATCTATTTCCATGTATCTTTTTCTTTAGCTTTTCTGTTTGCGAGCCTTATTTGTGAGCTCAAGGTATGATAGTTTCTGTCCATGAAAGTATTTTGACTGCTGTTGGGCAAGATTTTCTGATGAAAGATTGACATTTTCTAGGTCTTCTTGGCCTTTTCCCACTGCTTTTTACATCTTGATAGCCGGACCCTGAGACGGTTGAGGCTTCTCCTCATTCGTCTTTGATGCATCTTGTTTTCTTTCTTTCATGCAGGCGGGAATGAATGCGCAGGTGTGCCTGGAGGTTGAGCCTGATGGAATCGATGTCAAAACCTCTGGAGACTCTTCGAACTGTGCCCTGCCTTGCCATCGCTCTGTGAAGATGATTCAGTCGCTTGCCCAGGTCTTTTCGGCATTGGCTGCATAACCATGATGATCGTTCTAACAAGCATGCATGGTTTCTCAACAAAGTTGCAGATGGTTTCCGAAGACACGAAAAAATAAGCTGATCATGTATTTTATAGGGAGTTTGAGCGGGCCAGTGATTATCTAACCATGATCTGAAGTAGGCATGGTGCAGGTGGCGGAGAAAGGTGCAGCAAACTATGAAGTAGGTAGCCTATATGAACTCAATGAATGGACATGTTATAAATATTATACTGGCAGCGTATAAATTGACAAAAAAAAAAACATTTCAAGAAAGTTCAGGACCAAGAAGGCCAAATTAGTCATTTCTTTAAAGCTAGGGGGCCAATTTGTTCCGACTTGCCCAGGTCATTGGCTTCTTCAAATTGGCAATTATTGCTAGTTCTTGTCAATTGTCTTGTTTTTCGCTTTTCTTCCGATTCATATCTGCCCACGTGATTATCAAAGAGTGGTATTACAATCTAGCAGATAGGGAGCCAAGCTAAAAATTGAACAAGAGAAACAGCTCTTCCGAATATGCTTCCGATTTTGTGTTGCTTTTTATGACGGACATTGAGTTCTTTCTATCTTGAATGCATTAAAATTGCCGAAAACAGAGAGAAATCAAGTGCCGTGGCGCCCGTGATCTTATGAAGCACGTATAAGTGTAGTACATCTTTATGGGCTCAGAGCTATTTCGCTATGCTTGAAGACCTTGTTCTTTTATTAGTTTATAGTTGAGAACCCACGCTTTTTTAGTGCACTTAATGACGAACATTGAATGTCTTTCTACATTGATGCATTAAACTGTCAGAAATCACAGGACAATCCAGGGTCATGGGCTTATGAAATGCGTTGTTGAATTAGGGTCGGTGCTATTTCACCATGCTTCAAGATCTCGATTCTTTGATTAGTTTATAGTTGAGAACCATGTTTTGTATTGCACTTTATGACGGCAATTGAGTGTCTTTCTCTCTCGGAGAGAGGAGAGAGGAGAGAGGAGAGACGAGAGAGGAAAAAGGAGGAAAGGAGATAGGAGAGAGGAAAGAGGAGAGAGAAGAAAGGAGAGAGGAGAGAGGAGAGAGGAGAGAGGAGAGAGGAGAGAGGAGACGAGGAGAGAGGAGAGAGGAGAGAGGACGAGAGAGAGGAGAGAGAGAGAGAGAGAGGAGAGAGGAGAGAGGAGAGAGGAGAGAGGAGAGAGGAGAGAGGAGAGAGGAGAGAGGAAAGAGGAGAGAGAGAGAGAGAAGAGAGAGAAAGAGAGAGAGGAGAGAGGAGAGAGGAGAGAGGAGAGAGGGAGAGAGGAGAGAGGAGAGGAGAGAGGAGAGAGGGAGAGAGGAGAGAGGAAGAGAGGAGATGAGAGAGGAGAGAGGAGAGAGAGAGAAGAGAGAGAGGAGAGAGAGAGAGAGGATAAGAGGAGAGAGGAAGAGAGGAGAGGATAACACATCATTTGGTATTGCCTCAGTGATGTCGTATGTTTACTGGTTTACCCTGGTTCGAGCTCAATGGTCAGACCAGACACGTGAGGCGTCATACCACCAAAGTTTCCAGTGGCCAGGAAGTCCCCTATGCTTACCAGAAGGCCGTTTTTTTTTTTCTTTCAGTGGGCTGGCCGACTGCGCTGCAGTGACTGGAATTGATGTTGTGCCCGTGCAAAACAACATGCCGGCACTGACATATCAGACGCTTGTGACGTGCTGTTCGGCAGCAATGGCGGCGCCACCATAGGGGCAGGGTGTGGTAGACCTGACCACCCCTGCCGTGACACTGGGGGGGTGCATTGACACCCCTCAAATTTAGGTCACCGTTAAATTTTGTGCCCGGTGCTGTTTTGCCAGAATTGTGGGATTCCGACCGCTGCGAACATATGGAACAGAGTTCTCTTCGTCGACCAATGCAAATTTTAGTCACGTTAATCTTTAGAGCTATTCAAACTATACTATCTATAGTCATGACCATAATATTCACCATTGGACCGAAACTTTTGCTCTGTATCGGGTAATCTAACTTAACTTATCTAACCGGGAGCACGCCAATGCAACAGCTGCGCCGGCGTCACTGGGCGGGGCAGGACAGGGTGGCGGTAACGGGCAGAGCTGGGCCAATCAGGGCGGGGCAGGGTAGGGCGAGACAGGACAGGGAGGGATAGGGCAGGACAGGACGGGGACAGAGGCGAGGACAGAGGCAAAGACAGGGCAGGGCAGGGCATGACAGGATAGGGCGGGGTAGGGCAGGGCAAGGCAGGACAGAGCAAGGCAAGGCAGGACAAATCAAGACAGAGGTGGGGAAGGCAGGACAGGGCAGAGGCGGAGAAGGGCAGGACAGACGCGTAATATAATAATTATTAAAAAACGTGCACAGCCGGGGTTTGCGCAACCACAGAATGCCGTGCGGGGGGATCATGGATAGCCCCCACCCCTAAGATCTCGAAAAACACACGGTGTAGCGATAAGCGGAACACTACGTTAGATAGCTCGAGACAAGCTCTATCGAAAGTATACCGGCCATTTTTTTAGGCCGGTCAATATTGAGGTCACCAGAGATCATAAAAGTAAAATTTCGGCTATATATGGGTTCTCTTAACAAAACTGTAGATATCTCGATAACTTAAAGAGTTAGCGACACACAACATAGGTTCGCAAGATAATTGAATTTGCTGTCACGGAGGTTCCATCAGGATTAACCTTATGTCAATAGCTAGGGCAGCAGAAGCCATTGAACTTCAAATATTCTAAGAAATGCCTAATTATTTTGAGAAATAACTTGTGACAGGAATATGATAGAGAAAAAGATTGTCATCATTGCGTTTTTCTCGCCGAGGTGCATCAAACTATATATTAGTGACCTTAGGTTATGTCATATAAAACAGGCATAACCTGAGGTCAGATCAAGGTCAGGGCAAAGCCAAATTTTGAATCAATCGATGCGTCGCATCGAGCCAAATACAATGGTGAAACCCCCATTGCTCTACCTTGGTTTGGTAAAGAGTTATTGAAGAAAACCACACGTGACATGCCTCGAAAGGGTAAGAAAGAGGGGCCCGGGTGTCTCAGTTGGTAGAGCGTTGGGCTCGGAACCCATGGGTTCCGAGTTAGAATCAGGTTACTGGCAAGGTCATTCGATTCCCCTGCTTGGGTCGGCGTGAGGGTCCCCGACTATTAATGACGACAGTCGCGAAGTCATAAAGCACCAATACTACCAGACTTCAAAGAACGAAATTGTGGCTTAGAATTGTGACAAAGAACAGAATAGGATATGTGGCATTTGGCACATGTGTGGTGTATCTAGTGAAAACTGGTCAAATTAGCCATTTAACTATGGATTTATTTGTTTTCATTTTTCCACATTGAATTATAGTGGTGAGCTGAAAGCTCACGAAATCGACCTGACTTTCTGTCACCGATATAACAAATATAGAGATAAACGAATTGTAGGTACTGTAGAACATTAGGAAATCTTGTGAGTTTCAAACCGTTCGGTCAATCACTGTGGCTTTGGCACGACCACACACTTTCAAAAACTTGCTTGGAGGTGGGGTCACATAACGTGACCTGTTGACATGACCTGAGATGACCCTCAGGGCAAAAGTTTCACACAATGTGGGTTATTGATGCCCAAACAGTCATGCAAAATTTGGCGGCTTTGCACGCCGACGTTATCCGCAGTTCATGAAAATTTTCAGGGGGTGGGAGATGGGGGGATGATATCTGCCCCACTGGCAGTGCGCGGGGTAAATTGATTGTTTATCAATATCTAACTGGCGCCTCCTGCATCGATTCATGTCGGGCGGTGGCTGCTTGTACGTTTTTTCTGGCGATATGACCGTGTATTGCGATGTTTTTGGTAATTTATCTGATATCTGGTTTTGTTCGGATAGAAGTTTATCACATACGCCGTTTGAAAGTAGTGACTGAATGTGTGTGGATAAACTTGCATGACCTATAAAGACATAGGAACAGTTCTAATCAGCGCGAATAGTCTAATCATACGGTGCTTAGGAATTATGGAAGACGAAACGCGTCCACCAGTGGTGTGTTTGCTGTTCCTATGTCTGTATATGTCATAATTGTCTTGACATTAATACACTCGTTTATACCAATTACGAAATAATAACGAAATAATTATACTTTATTCGGTCCTTTACCTCTACCCACCGCAACATTTACACTTTGCCTTACATATATGTAAAAAACGAGTATACTCGTTTCTTCTCCTAATTTCTATCCAACGTACTAAGATCAAAGTTATACTTACAGAAGATATTATTAGATAATTATACATTGTCTACCATCTGTAAAACGCGATACATGTCTACCATCTGAAAACATCGCTATACATAGTTAATTCATCGTGGGGTGCTAGTAATATTAGATGGGTCCAGTATCAAAATAAAATGTGCAAAGAATATTTGAAGAACTTGCAAAAATAGATATCAGCTATTTAATAACACAAAAATAGTACGAAATGTATTGGGTTTTAATCTTGTTTGTCGCGAGGTTAAGTATTTTATACTTCCGTAGCAGCATTGGATAATTCCGTGGTACTTTGTCCCAGTAGAGAATACATGCGTACCTGCTCAGTCAATTTTACCACCCCTGGCAAAATCCATGGCGCCGCCCCTGTTCGGCAGATCTACTCTGAATTATGCAACCACTAACCAGTCACTGTATACTGTATACCAGTTACCAGTTACCAGTTTATTCTAAAAAGATCCACGTACCTAAATAATCGTGGCTTTTCACTCTTTAACGTCATATTTCTATAACATTGGGGACAACACTAAGGTTGAGGAGCAAAACACTTCAACAGGCATACTAAAATACACTCAATTAAAAGCACACACACACACGCACTATAAGACAAGATAGACATTGAAATCCCATCTAAATATCAGGTACCATCAGCTCTCATGGCAGCCTTCGAAGTGGTACGAAAGCTGGGGCCGGTAGGATCCAGACGTGTGTTCAGTAGAGAAACACCACGGTAGCCGATTCCGGCCTTCGGCGGCCGGAATCGGTGCGTATGCGTGGCAACGTCCAGTTTCTAGCACGACGCGTGTCATGTTCATGGACATCAATGGCACGCGGACCGATTGTATGACTCGGACATGCAGGCTCCTGATTCAAGATAACACGCTGCACAGCACATATCGTGTGAACATCTATGAGTTGCTCTGCCGTAAGCCATCCTGACAGTCTATTCGCATCCGATACATGTTCATTGCGTCGCCTACCCGTTACTACTCGGGCACAAAAATTCACAATTTTCTTTATTCTTCGCACTTGGTTGGTTCTACACGATCCATTAACAGACAAACAGTATCTTACGACGGACAGTACAAGCGATTCTACTATGACCTTCAGTGCTTGGCCGGGTATAATTTGACGAGCATGACTAAGCGTGATAAGTAAGCCTGTACATTTTTTAGTAATGGTGTCGATGTGTGTTTGAAAATTTAGCGATCTGATCTGAAAATTTAGTATAGTATACGGCTGGCCGCCCGAGGCCCAGCTATCCGGGATGGCAATTGAACGGAGCATGTGTGTGAACGATTCGCAGTTCCCACCTAGCCTTATCTTCGCTAATATAAGAGTGATAGGATAAAGAAACTTCTATGTTAAAGGAAATAATTCACCTTGGAAATTTTTTATGCAACACGATTTGATTATATTGTTTAATACGATTCATTTTTATATTGTCAAAAATGGCCTTATATCGCGCCGATTCAGGACAGAAAGCCGTAAATGTATATTGTTTATCAAAACTATATGCATACTCTCTGAGTCAGAGTCCTGACGTCACGCGAATGTAAAAAATGGTTCAGCCAATCAGATTCGAAAGTAGTCGCGTAAAGATAGACTCGCATTGGAGATGTGCCAACCGGCGGCAGGCGATTCGCTTGCTAGCACCAGCTGCGAGCTGATTGGCTGATGGTATAGCCTCTGCCCAGGCTAGAACCAGTACAACATTCTTTCGCCAGCACCGCATTCCTTCGCCAAAAACTCAAATATATTCGGCTGGAGAGTCTTTTCAGTCAAGCAAACTTGCAGATAGGGGTTTTCCAACACGGGCTACAAAACTGCTATCTCAGCTTAAAACTAATGTTGAAGGTGAACCATTTCCTTTAATAGGAATGTTTCACCTTTCTGAAAGTTGTCAAACATACGCTGATTGTAGTCGCAAATACGAAGTAAGTGCTGCTGAAGACGATGATGATATTTTTCTGCCGAAAGGTCACTTAACTTTATACAAATTAAGTTTTAAATTTGGGATGATAACGTCATTATTGAGCTATACACCGCCGCTGATTGGCTGACAAAGTGGGATTGGTAGACAAAGTGGATGTCAGCCCATCAGCGGCGGCAATAGCCTAGACCCCATTTTGCAAACTATAAATTTAATTGTTTAAAAACGGCCAAGTTTTTGGGAAAAATTACCTTAGTATTTTCGACATTTCAATAACGGCCAAAGATAATGCCTATCTCAGTTCAAAGAAAAATACAAAGGTGAAACATTACCTGTAAGGGCATGCACTTACCAATAGGCTGCTATGGTAAGCATGTTTTAATATATGTGTGGCAGCAAAGAATGTCCTGAAGATCTCGCGGTAATGAATATAAATATTTCATGTCTTGTTCGGATGCTAATTTCCAGGTTTAATGACTACAACTTCATTTTTGTTTGAATCACACGCTTCTGATCCTGACAAAAATATATAGCAAGTCAATGTTTCATTCACTTGCCACTAACAGAATCGTGCTGCTGCAGAACATGAAATGAGCAGCCGGTTGACTGGTATAGCGTGGTCCGGGCTTGTGCTCGACTCAGAGTCGGTGATCCAAATTTGACTCAAAACTGACTCGACTCAACTTGAGTCAGAGTCGAGTCGCTTAACCCGGCATTGACTGGGGGGGGGGGGGGCGTTTAACGGTTCCACGTCAAAACTTCTAATGCAGAACTTCTAAACCAAAACTTCCATAGGGAAAACTACTATTTGTCAAAACTTCTAACAGTCAAAACTTCTAATGAACAAACTTCCAAGCGACACAACTTCTTATGAAACAACTTCCAATGCCAAAAACTTCTAAGCGTCAAAACTTCTTTGCCAGAGCGTGCCCGCTCGGTCATCGCCCAAAAAGGCATTTTACTGGTATATATGAGTGCCCTTTATAAAACCGTCTATATCTCGGTAACTAAAAAAGCTAGCGACGCGCGGAATAAAGGCGTTCGAAAGAAAATTAAATTGGCTGTTACTACGGCTCCATCATAATTGACCTAATGTCAATAGTAAGGTCAGCGGAAGCCATTTAATTTGAAACATTCTAAAAATCGCCGAATTGTTTTGAAATAATTTCGACTGTTGGGTTGTTTATTCACAGAGCGCGGACCATTCGCGTGACATTTATATTAATATCTAATAACCCTTTCCAGTAAAGATCATCTTTTCCAACATCAACATTTTCTTCTACCGATCAGTCTGGCTATCGAAGAGGCTGGAAGTGAAATAGGCTCACTCCAAGTTACTCAACAACATAATTTAACAACATAAATAACTATACGGTAGATGGAAATACCGTTAAATAATACTGATATAACGTAAAATTACCGGACTTCTTGTCCAGCGCACGTAAGTTCGCTGCTCAGCTGACGGCTCCTTCCTTTCAAGATTACATGAATATAACTAACGACTTTGTATATTTTCCCATCAACATCTCTATTTGCCAGATTCGTCCTGCTTTTTCGCAGTCTTTAAGCCGGCACTGACTGGGGTCTCAGCAGAACGCCATTGACTGCGGGGGCGTTAAACGCCGCCTGGTTATCTTCCGAACCAATCATCGCAACGAGACGCGCAGGGCGCCAAACGAAAGCTCTCAATGAGAGGAATCTAAAGCATGCTCCAAAATGTCAAGGTGAAGTCAAATGTCAGGTCACGCTCAGGTCAAATGTCAAATTCGACGTTTGAGTTTATGGGCCATACTTTCCATCCAAAGCCTTCGATTGCAACCATTTTCACCCAAAGTGCTGCCAAAGTTATGATACATATCCCGCATCAGCTAAAGTGAGATTGTTGGCCAAGGTCAAGGTCAAGTTCAGGTCACAAAAGGGCACTATGCTCATAATATCTACGAAAGTCATGTAACACATGTTTTATGATTTTTTTCCACGTATAATTCGATAGTGATAGTCATTTTGCCACCTGAATTCGCATACGTGAAGTAAATGTAAATTGCAGGTCATATCATGTCACCGAAGGTCAAACTTTTTCATTGAGAAATGTAAACCAAAAAGGCATGTTTCTAGACCAGATTTATCTCAGAAATGCTGTGGTGGCATTTAATTGTCAGTATCTAGTCAATAAAAAAAAACTCAATTTCAAAATATGACGTCATGAGTTACCCATACTTTAGATGTCATAAGTCAGTCAAAATGGAGATATTAATTTGAAATTTGGTATGTTAGTTGCCTAGGTATGGTTCTCTGAGATATCTTCCAGTTTTTGAATATGTTTTAAAATTTTGAATTTGATAATTTTCCCCCAAAAAAGTTTTTTGAGTTTTTATTGATCACAAACTAAACATTTCAAAAATCCGAGACAACTACATTGTAGCCCAGGAAATTTTATATTTTTTGAGGTTCTTCGATTGTATTTTACTTCAAATGTGGTATTTCTACAGCTTGGCAAAGTTTAGCTGATTTTGGTGTAAAACTCGTGTGTAGTGATGTCACTAAATTCGCTATAACTCAAGAACAAAATCAACGAAATTTCTTTATTTTTGTACACAAGACGTAGCTCTGATTTATAAGAAGGTACCTGCAGTTTCACGTTGATAGCGTTATTATGTTTCCAGCTATTGCGAAAATTCATCAGAGGGGCGGCAAACGCCCTCCCCCCCCCCCCCCCCCCCCTCCAGTCAATGGCGGGTTAAGGCGGCCGCACACTATGCCATTCGGCGCGCGGAGGTCGCGATATCGCTGCGACTTCCGGGCATCTTAAGCGACTTTCCGCCTTCGCATCAGCCGAAACGTTAAAAATCGAGGACGAATGTCGTCGGCCGGCCATCTGCGGACCGGCGAAAAAAAGCTGATTCGAACGAGCTTTTCCGCGACTGAACGCCGCGGAACCGCAGACAACAACATGGATCAGGCTATCAGTGGCGAATCTATGCCAGATAGAGGTACAAATTTGGCACGGCATGCTCTTGCCGCTGTGAAATTTATTATATAAAAGTTGCTTGGTTCTAAACTTACATTTTCGTCGAAAAATGGCCTTCATTAACCCTATTTGTAACAGGGGGCGGATTCCGCCCCCCCCACCTCATGTTTTTCGCAGATATCTCCAGAACGGCTGGGAGCAGGCCCATGAAATTTTGGGACTTTTCATAGAATTGAATACCGCATTTGGAGTCAAAATTTTGAGTTCTTTACCTGAACAGAGGCGGTTCCAGGGTACAGTTTTGGGTGGGTTCGGAAGCGATATTTGGCGATAATACGGAAATGTGATCTTCACGGTTTCTTCCTAACTGCCTCAAGTATGAAGGAGTTACATCGGTTCACAGTGATTGCAACAAGTGAAAATTAGTTGATGTTAATGAAATATCATAAAAATTCCATGGCAGAGGCGGTTTCAGGGGCTTCAAAAAGGGGGATTTCCAGGAAGTATTAAATGCTTGGCGGGAAGCAAATAGAGCAATGTAAGGGGCATTTATAGTTATCAAGACGTAAAAGATAGCTTCTGCTTCCATTATTTGCATAATTTATTACATATAGAGTTTCAGGGGCGTGTTCAGGCACATGAAAAGGGGGGTGACTGGCTTGGTGATGACGATATGCCAGCGATAACGGGACAATAGACGGCTAGCTTATAATGATATATGCACATATGAGGCCAGAAAAGGGAATAAAGTCATTTTTTGCAGAGGCGCGCTCAGGAATGGAAGAAAGGGGGTCATATTATTGCAAGGAAACTAAGAGGCATGGGCGTACAATGACATAACATACTGTAGTTTTCGGATGAAACACGCACCACAGGCTACTCTACGAACGATTATAAGATAATAGGCGAGTCCAGGTAGGGTAAAAGGGGGTAAGCAATGTTAATTGAAGTTGTAAGTGAAATAGTCACTGTTGATTAGTTAGTATCATAATAGTGGATAATATACTTATCAAAAGGTATTGAGCCGCCCTAGTTTGGATCCTGGATACGCCTATGATGAAGTACAACATGCAAAAAGGAACTATCCACGATCAGTAACATATTTATAGTGCTGGGTAGCAACTTGTCTGCGGTTAATATTTTTCCCAATTTTACCCCCCCTTTTTCACTAACCTGGTACCTCCTATGGCAAACAAAATATGATTTTTTAACTGTTTTGTCTTATGTCACAATCACATTCCATTTCATTTATTAAAAAAACACATCAAAAAATGGTTTTATTACGCATTTACTTCACCCCCATATTGAGTGACCTGCACACGCCTATGATTTTTGAATTTTCAAACGCCACTGTCATATATCAATTTCCAGTTCAATCTCTATCGATTCGTTTTAGTTGTCTTAAAATCGGTCGATAAACATGAAAGCTATGTTGGATCAAAAATACCACTAAAATTCGTGGTTTTTGCCCCCCTGTTGCCCCCCCCCCCCCCCCCTATCAAAAATTTGGATTTTGTATTTGATAGAAATGTAGGTCGGATTGAAGGGAACCAAACAAAATTTCATTTTTGAAAATCGGACGGGTAGATCTCGAGATCTCCGGGGGGGGGGCGGAATCCGCCCCCCCCCCCCCCCCCCCCCACCTGGTACAAATAGGGGTAGCCAGGAGCCTGTTACAAATAGGGTTAAGTTACCTTGGAACAGGATGTAGGCTCAGGTTGGGACATGTTGTAGGTCGGCGGTTCGGAATCTCGCGAGCAAACAACGCCGAATCTGCCGGAACAAGGACGATATTCCGCGGTATCGCCGCGATTTTCCGAGACGGGATTTCTCAGTGATATCGGGCGCCGAATGGCCTAGTGTGCGGCCGCCATAACAGATCGCAAGTTTACATAGCAAAACACGCCCTCATGTCTCCGGGTAATATCCCTCCGGCCCGGCGGGGGTATAAATCCCGCCCGAGGCCCGGCGAACGGCACAGAGCAGTGAGCACGTCCGGCACCTCTCCTGAGTCGGCGCACGCTCAGATTCGGCGCCGGTCCCACCAGTCTACCGAACAAGATCCACCGATCCCATTCAGGTGAGTTACGCTCAGGCCAGCTGACTGACCGAGCTCGGAAGTGGAGCGGCGCTAGCCAGGTTTACTCTGGGACAGATTTCGGTGTCAATTATTGGGATGTTTTTATGCGTGTTTTGCTTTGATGTAAAACTTCTTTACGGATACTTTGTTGGATGTGGCACAAAGAGCGTGATAATATTTCTTATTGATTCGCTGGCAATACTTTTTTGTAATTTTCCTATAGATTTAGACCGAAACTTTTGAATGGATGGATTTCCTGGCAATTCCTGCAGTAGCCGGCATAATTTAGAGGTGAAAGTTATACGTGCCCGACATACCTGGACACGGCCCGCCCGCCCTCTGACGTCACCTGACCTTGAGTGCGACCGCTGCCACCGGCCGCAGGCCATCCCAGTCAGGACCAAATAGCGAGCGCCGAAGCGACTCGAACCCCACGTGTCACACCGGGGGAGGTCAAAGGCCTAGCGCTCTCCCTTCTGGGCTACAGGGGCTGACTATAGCAGATATATGTAAAATTAAACCTTGGTTTTATTTATTTTGTTATTATGGTTCATTTCTCTACTATAACATCACTGTTATGACGTCACACCTCTGTCCCGGCAGCCATGTTATGACGTCACAGCTTACATCCCGGGAGCCATGTTATGACGTCACACCACTGTTCCAGCAGTCATGTTATGACGTCACACCTCTGTGCCGCAGTCATGTTATGACATCATACCTCTGTGCCGGCAGCCATATTATGACGTCACACCCTTGTCCAGGCAGATCCCTTTTGATCCTCCCGACTGCCGGTCCTCCATCCTTTGTCACGCTCACGTTACCCCGGGTCTGGTGGTCGCTGGCCACCGGGCATGTGGTGGCCTCGAGCAGACCCCCGGGAGTGGTGGCCGTCTGCATGGCGTGGGCTCTCCTCGCA
>JAXIVJ010009183.1:0-5000 GCA_036785665.1 Chirona hameri
ATATATATATATATATATATATATATATATATATATATATATATATATATATATATATATATATATATATATATATATATATATATATATATATATATATATATATATATATATATATATATATATATATATATATATATATATATATATATATATATATATATATATATATATATATATATATATATATATATATATATATATATATATATATATATATATATATATATATATATATATATATATATATATATATATATATATATATATATATATATATATATATATATATATATATATATATATATATATATATATATATATATATATATATATATATATATATATATATATATATATATATATATATATATATATATATATATATATATATATATATATATATATATATATATATATATATATATATATATATATATATATATATATATATATATATATATATATATATATATATATATATATATATATATATATATATATATATATATATATATATATATATATATATATATATATATATATATATATATATATATATATATATATATATATATATATATATATATATATATATATATATATATATATATATATATATATATATATATATATATATATATATATATATATATATATATATATATATATATATATATATATATATATATATATATATATATATATGTATATATATATATATATATATATATATATATATATATATATATATATATATATATATATATATATATATATATATATATATATATATATATATATATATATATATATATATATATATATATATATATATATATATATATATATATATATATATATATATATATATATATATATATATATATATATATATATATATATATATATATATATATATATAAATTTATATACATAATGGCTTCCCTATTAACCTGAAGCATTACACAAGAAGATGAGGCGAACAGAGTATAGTCGTGCTCGAGAAGATCTAACATTTCTTAAAAATGACAATCATTAGGAAAGAAAGCAAGCACGGTTGAAATCAAACACTGATTGTACATTAAATAGAGGTTCACATTTTCACTTGACGTTCTCTCTTGCACTTGCATTTATCTTCTAGGACTTCCCTCACGGTCTTTAGAAATGAGTCCCAGTGGTTGTGGTAAGCTCGTTAACATCGTTTGCGGTTTTCACATCCAGGACTTTTTTTAATAACAACAAGCCTCCTCACGGATGCTGCATTTCCAGAACTTCGCTCAGTCAGCCCAAGTATAATCCTCAATGAATTCCAGTCAGCACATTACGAAATAAATGACGTAATACCATTCCGCCTTCCGTGGAGGACAGCTGAGATCATGTTCTGCTGATTTCGTCACCTGCGGATAATCCAGCCTCCCCACCACTCACGGGCCGTTGTCAGTGATGCAGTGTGCCGCTGTCAGCACCCAGCGTTCGTTGATGACGGCCCCTCCGCAGCGGTAGAGCGACTTCGTGCCATCCGGAAGCCACTTCAGTACCGCCATCCAGGGGAAGTCATTTAGTTGCCGAACGGGCTCTCCACCGACGATACGACCGGGCGAGAAGTCGGACTTTCCACACAGGGGATGGTTTCGAAACTCGGCGGGAGGCGGCGGTGGCGTCGACTCGCTTTCGGGGCAGCACTGCGGGAGAAATACACACCTCTGTTACACGCGACAGTTCGACAAGAACTTCTTAGATAAATATGAAAATAAATAAACTTTGTGAAATAAAAAGGCAGCACCAAAGACCGTTTATTTGACAAAAGCATTTGATCAACACGATTAGGTACATGGGCTAGGAATTCGTATTTTTGTATCCTAAGATAATACGTTTTTGCCCTAAGGTGGCCGGTACAGATGACAAGGAGTAGAATGTTACAGTCTCCCCATTTGGCATTTGGCATCGCATCTTGGCACTGTTTATAGCACCGATTGCCACTGTTTTATGGTCACTATTGAATAACTTCGTTATAGTGGTGCTTTGTATTGTTCCAGTAGGTACCTTCTATTAGACGGGTTTGAGGCAGGTCTCGTGGTTTTCATGGCAATTATATTATAGTCATAACAATATTTAACCCGCGCCATGTTGGTACTTGGCGTCAAAATTGCCGTGTCAGGGGGGGGGGGGGGGGTCTGAAAACCCCCATTCTAACCCGGCTCCTATGGGGAGAAGGCGGAATATAAAACAGTTCGAAAGCTCGTCAAAAATTATGTCGAAACTATTTTAGTCATTGTTTTGATCAGGTCAATTTTGAGGTCACCAGAGACCATCAAAGGTCAGATTTTCCCATTATAGGACTTTGCTCCAGAGACTCCCAAATATCTCGAGAACTCTGATAGCTATAGAAACAAACGGGAACAAATCGGAAGCTCTTGCAAAATGCAATCGATGTTGGTTTCCTCAAATTTTAGCTCAGGTCAATAGGTTAGGCTCCAGAGGTCATCAAAAGCCAAATTGACTATTTTTGGAGATAAAAAAATGTGTTTCGTTAATAACGTTTTATGTAATGAATATAGGGAAATAATTTAAACGTCATCGTGTTTGTCTCGTCAAGGCGCTTCCCAACATACCCATTGCAAGTGGTTTAGGTCAAATTCAAAATTTAGCTTCAGGTCAAGGTCATCCAAGGTCATATGGCAGTCAAAGTGGGTCATGCTGCACATAATCAGAGGCGGCTAGACGAGGTTAACGCAGTGGTATCGGTCATACATCTGTATTACATCTTTATTACATCTTTATTACATCTTTATTACATCTTTATTACATCTTTATTACATCTTTATTACATCTTTATTACATCTTTATTACATCTTTATTACATCTTTATTACATCACACGTTATTAACAAAAACGTGTTGGTGAGTGGTGACATCAGATGAGCTTAGATGACCTGGGTCATTGAACAAAAATTATACCTAGGTTGTCAAGAATGACCTATAATTACATGATCCTGAAAGAATTGGCCTGATCTCATGTGTATTCTCGATGCGTAGGGAATAGGTCACCTTGAAAGTTGTCTTGACATTTGGCAATACATCATCATCATCATCATCATCATGTATTTCGTTTAGCCTTCATAAAATGGTTTTTATGGCCAAGTGTCATACAGTATGTTTCAGTACAATTACAGCAAAGCACAGTTGAGACTACTCTAATTACCTAAGGATACAACCAATGCGGTCAAAACATGATATCCTAATGACAAAACAAACTACTGTTCATCCGGCCCCCGCAACCACGCCCGCACAGCTCCCCGACACCCGCGAGCGGTCACCGCATCCCAAACATCAGAGGGAACCGGTTCCACACAGAAGTCACCCGGTAAGTAAAACACCTTCGGGCCAACTCCCTGCGCACTCGAGGCGGCTGCAGTAGACCGGCAAGAGCACCGCGCGTCTCGGACCGTCACGTCACTCCGGTACACGACCCGATCTCGCAATGCGTCGGGAGCGCGCGGGTGCTGCATGGCTCTGAACATCATGGCTACGTCACGTTCGGTAATCAGGTCATCAAAAGCCGGCCAGTTAAGGTGATTTAAAAGCGGTGAGACATGATCGCGTTTTTTAGAACAAAATACAATGCGAGCACAGTGGTTTATAACTTTTTGCAAACGGTGTCGTTGAGTTGTACCGCAAGCACCATATACAGTCAAACAACACACAATATGAGGAAACACTAGCGCTTCAATTAAAAACCTTTTCACGTCAGATGGCAAACGATGAGACATTTTAGACAGGCCGCTGATGATTGCATAGCAACGACGCACCACCAAAGACACATGTGAAGCCCACGTCAAGTTACAGTCAACAGCCATGCCTGAAACCTCAACAGGTGATGATGGGTGAATAGCGGTGCCTCCGAAGTTAACACAAAAATATATATCTAAGCGTCGCTGCCTACACCGAGTATCATGACATCAGTTTTGTTTGGATTGATACGCAAGCTATTATCCGCAAACCAAGCGCTCGCTACTTTTAACCTTGCTTCAACGCGACACTGAAGGTTGGGAAAATCAAAAGTGTTAAATGTTCAAAAGTGTTCAATAGGGCAAAAGTGTTACAACAGTGAATAAATTGTGCGTCATCTGCATACAATACGATTTTGCAGTCGTCAAAGTAAGATGGCAAATCATTAGTGAATAAAAGGAACAGAATTGGCCCGAGAAGCGAACCTTGAATTACGCCGTGCGTGACAGGCGCGCTCAACAATCCTCCCCTAACGTACTGAGAGCGCTCAGCAAGCCAGTTTTCAAACCAATGGCTCTGTACACCGTACCAACCTAATGTTTCTAAAAGCCTGGTGTGTTTCACAGAATCAAAAGCCTTA
Organism: Chirona hameri; assembly: GCA_036785665.1. Taxonomy (NCBI): domain Eukaryota; kingdom Metazoa; phylum Arthropoda; class Thecostraca; order Balanomorpha; family Balanidae; genus Chirona; species Chirona hameri. Next base: position 4,372 of record JAXIVJ010009183.1, read on the forward strand.
GATGTGTCAGCTGTCGTAATACCTGAAATATGGCCACGGGGTATACGGGTATTTCAAGCTGAAAAAACGGATATGGCATTTGTTTTCACGATAGATGGATATCCGTCGAAAACTGGGCATGTTTCTCTTTTCTACTTCATGACCATAAACAACTTCATGACAATTATGACGTCATTCATTCATATATATATATATATATATATATATATATATATATATATATATATATATATATATATATATATATATATATATATATATATATATATATATATATATATATATATATATATATATATATATATATATATATATATATATATATATATATATATATATATATATATATATATATATATATATATATATATATATATATATATATATATATATATATATATATATATATATATATATATATATATATATATATATATATATATATATATATATATATATATATATATATATATATATATATATATATATATATATATATATATATATATATATATATATATATATATATATCTATATCTATATCTATATCTATATCTATATCTATATCTATATCTATATCTATATCTATATCTATATCTATATCTATATCTATATCTATATCTATATCT
>JAXIVJ010009183.1:10000-42500 GCA_036785665.1 Chirona hameri
CTATCTATCTATCTATCTATCTATCTATCTATCTATCTATCTATCTATCTATCTATCTATCTATCTATCTATCTATCTATCTATCTATCTATCTATCTATCTATCTATCTATCTATCTATCTATCTATCTATCTATCTATCTATCTATCTATCTATCTATCTATCTATCTATCTATCTATCTATCTATCTATCTATCTGTCTGTCTGTCTGTCTGTCTGTCTGTCTGTCTGTCTGTCTGTCTGTCTGTCTGTCTGTCTGTCTGTCTGTCTGTCTGTCTGTCTGTCTGTCTGTCTGTCTGTCTGTCTGTCTGTCTGTCTGTCTGTCTGTCTGTCTGTCTGTCTGTCTGTCTGTCTGTCTGTCTGTCTGTCTGTCTGTCTGTCTGTCTGTCTGTCTGTCTGTCTGTCTGTCTGTCTGTCTGTCTGTCTGTCTGTCTGTCTGTCTGTCTGTCTGTCTGTCTGTCTGTCTGTCTGTCTGTCTGTCTGTCTGTCTGTCTGTCTGTCTGTCTGTCTGTCTGTCTGTCTGTCTGTCTGTCTGTCTGTCTGTCTGTCTGTCTGTCTGTCTGTCTGTCTGTCTGTCTGTCTGTCTGTCTGTCTGTCTGTCTGTCTGTCTGTCTGTCTGTCTGTCTGTCTGTCTGTCTGTCTGTCTGTCTGTCTGTCTGTCTGTCTGTCTGTCTGTCTGTCTGTCTGTCTGTCTGTCTGTCTGTCTGTCTGTCTGTCTGTCTGTCTGTCTGTCTGTCTGTCTGTCTGTCTGTCTGTCTGTCTGTCTGTCTGTCTGTCTGTCTGTCTGTCTGTCTGTCTGTCTGTCTGTCTGTCTGTCTGTCTGTCTGTCTGTCTGTCTGTCTGTCTGTCTGTCTGTCTGTCTGTCTGTCTGTCTGTCTGTCTGTCTGTCTGTCTGTCTGTCTGTCTGTCTGTCTGTCTGTCTGTCTGTCTGTCTGTCTGTCTGTCTGTCTGTCTGTCTGTCTGTCTGTCTGTCTGTCTGTCTGTCTGTCTGTCTGTCTGTCTGTCTGTCTGTCTGTCTGTCTGTCTGTCTGTCTGTCTGTCTGTCTGTCTGTCTGTCTGTCTGTCTGTCTGTCTGTCTGTCTGTCTGTCTGTCTGTCTGTCTGTCTGTCTGTCTGTCTGTCTGTCTGTCTGTCTGTCTGTCTGTCTGTCTGTCTGTCTGTCTGTCTGTCTGTCTGTCTGTCTGTCTGTCTGTCTGTCTGTCTGTCTGTCTGTCTGTCTGTCTGTCTGTCTGTCTGTCTGTCTGTCTGTCTGTCTGTCTGTCTGTCTGTCTGTCTGTCTGTCTGTCTGTCTGTCTGTCTGTCTGTCTGTCTGTCTGTCTGTCTGTCTGTCTGTCTGTCTGTCTGTCTGTCTGTCTGTCTGTCTGTCTGTCTGTCTGTCTGTCTGTCTGTCTGTCTGTCTGTCTGTCTGTCTGTCTGTCTGTCTGTCTGTCTGTCTGTCTGTCTGTCTGTCTGTCTGTCTGTCTGTCTGTCTGTCTGTCTGTCTGTCTGTCTGTCTGTCTGTCTGTCTGTCTGTCTGTCTGTCTGTCTGTCTGTCTGTCTGTCTGTCTGTCTGTCTGTCTGTCTGTCTGTCTGTCTGTCTGTCTGTCTGTCTGTCTGTCTGTCTGTCTGTCTGTCTGTCTGTCTGTCTGTCTGTCTGTCTGTCTGTCTGTCTGTCTGTCTGTCTGTCTGTCTGTCTGTCTGTCTGTCTGTCTGTCTGTCTGTCTGTCTGTCTGTCTGTCTGTCTGTCTGTCTGTCTGTCTGTCTGTCTGTCTGTCTGTCTGTCTGTCTGTCTGTCTGTCTGTCTGTCTGTCTGTCTGTCTGTCTGTCTGTCTGTCTGTCTGTCTGTCTGTCTGTCTGTCTGTCTGTCTGTCTGTCTGTCTGTCTGTCTGTCTGTCTGTCTGTCTGTCTGTCTGTCTGTCTGTCTGTCTGTCTGTCTGTCTGTCTGTCTGTCTGTCTGTCTGTCTGTCTGTCTGTCTGTCTGTCTGTCTGTCTGTCTGTCTGTCTGTCTGTCTGTCTGTCTGTCTGTCTGTCTGTCTGTCTGTCTGTCTGTCTGTCTGTCTGTCTGTCTGTCTGTCTGTCTGTCTGTCTGTCTGTCTGTCTGTCTGTCTGTCTGTCTGTCTGTCTGTCTGTCTGTCTGTCTGTCTGTCTGTCTGTCTGTCTGTCTGTCTGTCTGTCTGTCTGTCTGTCTGTCTGTCTGTCTGTCTGTCTGTCTGTCTGTCTGTCTGTCTGTCTGTCTGTCTGTCTGTCTGTCTGTCTGTCTGTCTGTCTGTCTGTCTGTCTGTCTGTCTGTCTGTCTGTCTGTCTGTCTGTCTGTCTGTCTGTCTGTCTGTCTGTCTGTCTGTCTGTCTGTCTGTCTGTCTGTCTGTCTGTCTGTCTGTCTGTCTGTCTGTCTGTCTGTCTGTCTGTCTGTCTGTCTGTCTGTCTGTCTGTCTGTCTGTCTGTCTGTCTGTCTGTCTGTCTGTCTGTCTGTCTGTCTGTCTGTCTGTCTGTCTGTCTGTCTGTCTGTCTGTCTGTCTGTCTGTCTGTCTGTCTGTCTGTCTGTCTGTCTGTCTGTCTGTCTGTCTGTCTGTCTGTCTGTCTGTCTGTCTGTCTGTCTGTCTGTCTGTCTGTCTGTCTGTCTGTCTGTCTGTCTGTCTGTCTGTCTGTCTGTCTGTCTGTCTGTCTGTCTGTCTGTCTGTCTGTCTGTCTGTCTGTCTGTCTGTCTGTCTGTCTGTCTGTCTGTCTGTCTGTCTGTCTGTCTGTCTGTCTGTCTGTCTGTCTGTCTGTCTGTCTGTCTGTCTGTCTGTCTGTCTGTCTGTCTGTCTGTCTGTCTGTCTGTCTGTCTGTCTGTCTGTCTGTCTGTCTGTCTGTCTGTCTGTCTGTCTGTCTGTCTGTCTGTCTGTCTGTCTGTCTGTCTGTCTGTCTGTCTGTCTGTCTGTCTGTCTGTCTGTCTGTCTGTCTGTCTGTCTGTCTGTCTGTCTGTCTGTCTGTCTGTCTGTCTGTCTGTCTGTCTGTCTGTCTGTCTGTCTGTCTGTCTGTCTGTCTGTCTGTCTGTCTGTCTGTCTGTCTGTCTGTCTGTCTGTCTGTCTGTCTGTCTGTCTGTCTGTCTGTCTGTCTGTCTGTCTGTCTGTCTGTCTGTCTGTCTGTCTGTCTGTCTGTCTGTCTGTCTGTCTGTCTGTCTGTCTGTCTGTCTGTCTGTCTGTCTGTCTGTCTGTCTGTCTGTCTGTCTGTCTGTCTGTCTGTCTGTCTGTCTGTCTGTCTGTCTGTCTGTCTGTCTGTCTGTCTGTCTGTCTGTCTGTCTGTCTGTCTGTCTGTCTGTCTGTCTGTCTGTCTGTCTGTCTGTCTGTCTGTCTGTCTGTCTGTCTGTCTGTCTGTCTGTCTGTCTGTCTGTCTGTCTGTCTGTCTGTCTGTCTGTCTGTCTGTCTGTCTGTCTGTCTGTCTGTCTGTCTGTCTGTCTGTCTGTCTGTCTGTCTGTCTGTCTGTCTGTCTGTCTGTCTGTCTGTCTGTCTGTCTGTCTGTCTGTCTGTCTGTCTGTCTGTCTGTCTGTCTGTCTGTCTGTCTGTCTGTCTGTCTGTCTATCTATCTATCTATCTATCTATATATATATATATATATATATATATATATATATATATATATATATATATATATATATATATATATATATATATATATATATATATATATATATATATATATATATATATATATATATATATATATATATATATATATATATATATATATATATATATATATATATATATATATATATATATATATATATATATATATATATATATATATATATATATATATATATATCCATACGAATGACGTCATAATTGTCATGAAGTTGTTTATGGTCATGAAGTAGAAAAGAGAAACATGCCCAGTTTTCGACGGATAACCATCTATCGTGGAAACAAATGCCATATCGTTTTTCAGTTTGAAATACCCGTATACCCCGTGGCCATATTTCAGGTATTAGGACAGCTGACACATCTACTTCTTTTGATTCTGTGAAACACACCAGGCTTTTAGAAACATTAGGTTGGTACGGTGTACAGAGTCATTGGTTTGAAAACTGGCTTGCTGAGCGCTCTCTGTACGTTAGGGGAGGATTGTTTAGCGCGCCTGTTACGCACGGCGTAATTGAAGGTTCGCATCTCGGGCCAATTCTGTTCCTTTTATTCACTAATGATTTGCCATTTTACTTTGACGACTGCAAAATCGTATTGTATGCAGATGACGCACAATTCAGTCACTGTTGTAACACTTTTGCCCTATTGAACACTTTTGAACATTTAACACTTTTGATTTTCCGAACCTTCAGTGTCGCGTTGAAGCAAGCTTAAAAGTAGCGAGCGCTTGGTATGCGGATAATAGCTTGCGTATCAATCCAATCAAAACTGATGTCATGATACTCGGTGTAGGCAGCGACGCTTATATATATATTTTTGTGTTAACTTCGGAGGCACCATTATTCACCCATCATCACCTGTTAAGGTTTTAAGCATGGCTGTTGACTGTAACTTGACGTGGGCTTCACATGTGTCTTTGGTGGTGCGTCGTTGCTACGACCGAAACTTCTTCTTCTAAAAGGAGCCCACTAGTCCTGTGTCAAAATTACTTAGCGTAGCGAGGTAATTCTTTCACCACTACCAGTTTTTCGATCTGCTCTAAAAATCTGTTATTTCAGTTAAAAACCCCATGTTAAAGATGAAATATTCCCTTTAATAGGCAGCATTTGCAAATTTTCTCATTGACTTATTATGGGGAGGTCACGTGATCGACCTGACTTTAGGTCACCGATATAAACAAATTCCGATACACCGATATAAACGAATTGTAGGTACTTATGGCCTTATCAACTCCTGTAAGTTTGAAACCGATCGGCCAAAATATGTGGCTGTGGTACGACTGCAAACGTTTTAGAGATTGATTCACGTGACCTAGCCTGGTGACCTGACCTGAGATGACCCGAGTTAAAACAAATTCACACAAGGTGGGTAACTGATGCTCAAACACCTTTGTCAGCTATTCTTGAAAGAACTTAGGGGGCGTCCAAACGCCCCCCCCCCCGCACGACACGGGTTCAAACTTAACACGCGCACTGCGGGGGGGGGGGGATTTCCGCGCCCACTCCGGTTTGTCATGAATAGAGGAAAAACAGCGGCGCGCAGCGCCACGAAATTTACCTCAGCTGTTTAGGAATTAACTACCCACGCGGTGTGATTTTTTTTTAGCTCGTGTCATCTCAGATCAGGTCACCAGGTCAAGCCCAGTCAGCCCACCTCCAACGAGTTTGCGTTCGTGCCACAGCCAAAGTGATTGACCAAACGGTTTGAAACTGACAGGATGTCATCAGGTGATAAGTACCTAATTCGTTTATCTCGATTTTGTTTTACATCGTTGACCTAAGGTCAGATTGAATTCGTGGCCTCCCCATGATAATTTCGTGGAGAAAAAAATAAAACACGTATAAATCCATAGGAAATGGCTAAATTTGACTAGTGTTCACCAGATCCACCACTCTTGTGCCAAATACAAAACCCTAAATCACATTTCTGTTCTTTTACCTCTACGAGGTCACTTCAGGTGACCCCTAGGTCACGAATTATTTTTCTTCAATTACTCTTTACCAAATCAAGGTAGAGCAATTGTGTTTTCAGCATTGTATTCGGCCTGTCCAGACGACTCAAACGATGTAAGAGTTATCCTCGACCTGACCTTGGCCTATGGTTAGGTCAGGCCAATTTTTGGATAAAACCTAACTAGGTCAACATATATTTTATTCGATGTGTCTTGACGATACAAACACACCGGTGAAAACTGTTTTATTCTATCACGCTTCTGTCAAAAGTAATTCCCTAAAACCAATTAGGCATTTTTTATATTCTTTTTAAAATTGGCAATGGCTTCTGCTGACCTAACTGTTGCCTGTAGGTCAATTCTGATAAATTTGAGGAGCATAAAATTTAATTTGATTTCGAACGCTATTTTTGCGCACGTCGGACTCGCACTTGCGCACTTGCGCACTCTTTTAGTTATTGAGATATAGACGGATTTATCAAGGACACTCATATATAGCCGAAATTTTAACTTTGATGACCTCTGATGACCTCAATATTGACATGACCTAAGCAAGAGCGATATACTACACTGGTTACTGGTTTTATACTGGTTGTACATTGCGCTACGTGTTAACACGCGCACAACCGGGGGTTCGCGCCAACCACGAACTGCCGTAGGGGTTGATATCCCCCCCTAATATCTCGAAAACCACGCAACGTAGCGACAAGTGGAAAACGGCGTTAGATAGCTCAAGTCAAGTTCTATCGAGAACAAAAATGTGTCTTTTTAGGTCATGCCAATATTGCGGTCACCAGGGTTCACGAAATGTCAAAATTCGTCTATATATGAGTATTCTTGATACAACCGTTTAATATCGATAACTAAAAGAGCTAGTGACGCGCAGAAGAAAAAAACGTTCGAAAGAAAATGGAATTTTCTGTCACTAAGGTTTCATCAGAATTGACCTAAGTTCAATAGTTAGGTCAGCCAAAGCTATTGAATTTGAAACCTTCTAAAAATCGCCGAATTGTTTAGAAGGAATACCTTTTGACAAAAGGAAGATAGAGTAAAACATATTTGACTATTGTGTTTTTTTCTCGCCTAGATGCATTGACAGTTACATTGGGTGACCTAGTTAGGTCATATCCAAAAATGGACCTGGCCTGAGCTCAGGTCAAGGTCAGGTCAAGATCAACTCTTACATCATTTGATTTGTCTCGACAAGGCAAACATAATGCTGAAAACTCCATTGCTCTATCTTGATTTGGTAAAGAGTTATGGAAGAAAAACCATACGTGACCTGGGGGTCACCTGCGTTGACCTCGTAGAGGTAAAACAAAACAGAAATTTGACATATGGCTTAGCATTTAGCACATGAGTGGTGGATCAGGTGAAAACTGGTAAAATTTTGCCATTTTCTATGGATTTATACGGATTTTCATTTTTCCCCATTGACTTATAATGGGGAGGTCACGAAATGGACCTGACCTTAAAGGGAGTGTGCCTGCTCACATCGCTTAGTTGGGGTTATTGACACTGGTCTATAGAACACAATTTTCTGAATTGAACCAATACTTCATTTCTCCAGATTCACCCTAGTTGCTGAGATACTCAAAGACTCCAGGAATTTGCTTGGGAGCAAAAAGTTATCGGGTAGACTCCAGAGGGCTTCCGCTACTAGAAGCACTGCAACTATCGATTAAACTGCTAGCATATTGTTAGTGCCGGCCAATAGCAATTCAACAAAGCAGCTCGTGCACACTGATAGCAGCAGCCGAACAGAAACTGGACGGCCATCATGTTTTCCGATGATGGCTATTTCGATGATGGCCGATGGCCATTTTTTGAAGAAGATATCAATTTAGAGCTACGAAACTTGCACATAATAAAGTTCACAGTGGCAAGAACGTGCTGTGCAAAACTCGTCTTTCTATCTCGCATGATGTGACCGTAATTGTATTGTCTTATGTGCGCCGTTTTACATAACATCACCATAGTGGCGATCGTTTTATAGATATCGAAACAAAAATAAACAAAAAACAATATAAGTGAAAATTCAACTAAAGGGGCTCCAGATGTGAATTTCATCATATACAACAATCAAACCAACAGCTACTTACCGTATGAAAACATTTTTGACATTCCAAAACAGTAGTCACACTCCCTTTAAGTCACTGACATACAAAATTGAGATTATCTAATTATAGGTACTTATCACCTGATGACATCCTGTGAGTTTCAAACCGTTTGGTTAATCACTTTGGCTGTGGCACGACCGCACACTTTTTTAGAAGTGGGGTCAATTGACCTGACCTGGTGACCTAACCTGAGATGAACCGAGGTACACAAATTCGGCACCATGTGTGTAATTGATGCCCGAACAACTTTCCCCAAAAAACAGCTGTCCCAAACAGCTGTCCCAGATTTGGCGACGCTGCGCGCCGCCGTTCTTCCGCTATTCATGAGAAGACAAAAAAAAACAGAGGGAAAGCGGGAATCCCCCCGCAGGGTGCGTGTTAACCCACGAGTCACTGGGGGGGGGGGGGGGGGTAGCCCTCCTTAGTAATATTAGGAATATCTCAACAACTAATGCAGATATCGACGCCAAACTTTCAGTACCTTTCTGGGCATCACTTTTACACCTTTTAAGAACAAAATAAAATAATTGGTCAGATTTTTGTGTCGAGATATAGTGAATTTAGTGACGTCACTTCACACGATTTTGACACAAAAATCAGCTAAACTTTGCCAGGCCGTACAAATGCCACAATTAAAGAAAAATGCAATCCAAAAACGCTAAAAGGTAGAAAATTGCAAGGCCTACAAACCAGCAATCTGCAAAGTTCGAAAATGTTGGTTCTTGAACCCATTTCTTTTAAATGCTCACAAAATCATTTTTTTTCTAAAAAATATTGAAAACAAAACGGACTATATGTCAGATAACGACATATGGGCAACTACCATACCAAATTTCAAAATGATATCATCTTTTTTTTTGACTGACATGGCATATAAAGTATGGGTAAATCATGAAGTCATATTTTGAAATTTCGTTTTTTGGCTTTTATTGACCAGATACAGACAAATAAATGCAACCCAAATAACACTGGTTTTTTATAGATAAAACTGATATTGAAACATGCTTTTTGAATTTTGATTTATCAATTCCAAATTTTGACCTTGAGTGACCTGGACTTGACCTGAACTTGACACTAATTTCACGTAAATGAAGTCAGGTGGTAAAATGACTACCACTATCGAATTCTACGCGTAAAAGCATCCATAAAACATGTGCTGCATGACTTTCGTAGATATTTTGTGTGTAGTGACCTTTTGTGACCTGACCTTGACCTTTATATTTTCAAACAATCCCACTTTAGCTCATGTGGGATATGTATCATACCATTGACAGCACTTTGGGTGATTGTAGGCGCAATCGAAGGCCATGGATGGCAAGTATTGTCCATAAACCCAAATACCTCGATTTTGACGTTTGACTTGACCGTGACCTGACATGCGACCTTAGTTTGAATTGTTTACGGTTGCGTTAGGTTTATCTCATTGAGCGCTTTCGAATGCCGTCTTGCGCGTCCCGCTGCGATCATTGGTTCTGAAGATACCAGGGAGGGCTAAAGAAGCCCCCCCTCAGTGAGTCGTGTTACAGAATATACCCCAGTGACTGCCGGGTTAAAACCAAGACATAAGCTTCACCACAGCACAAGGTGTCTGCAAGGACCAATGTAAACTCACCAGCAGTTGTCTTTGTCGGCCGTCAATAAGTTGTCTACCACAGCTGGATTTGGCGGCCCTTAGTGCGACAACGTCCCTGTTCCGCACGTGTGCAGTATTCTCAGGACAGTCGGACCAAGGCTCGCATGTTCCTGGCCTTCCTTTGACGTCACACGCGCTCTTGGTTCTGCTGACAATGCTGCTGCCCGTGTTGAAAAATACTGCAGGGAGAGGTACTCTGTCAAGACTTACACAAGCAACCCAAATAACTCGCACAAGCGACCCAAATAACTCGCACCAGCAACCCAAATAACTCGCACAAGCGATCCAAAAGGCTCGCACAAGCAACCCAAATAACTCGCACCAGCAACCCAAATAACTCGCACAAGCGATCCAAAAGGCTCGCACAAGCAACCGAAATAACTTGCCCAAGCAACCCAAATAACTCTCACCAGCAACCCAAATAACTCGCACAAGCAACCCAAATAACTCGCACCAGCAACCCAAATAACTCGCACAAGCAACCCAAATAACTCTCACCAGCAACCCAAATAACTCGCACAAGCGATCCAAATAACTCGCACAAGCAACCCAAATAACTCTCACAAGCAACCCAAATAACTCGCACAAACAACCCAAATAACTCGCACAAGCGATCCAAAAGGCTCGCACCAGCAACCCAACTAACTCGCACCAGCAACCCAAATAACTCGCACAAGCGATCCAAAAGACTGCACGAGCGATCCAAAAGACTACACGAGCGATCCAGAAGTGATCACTATGCTAGCTCATATCATTTGTATGCAATATGCATGCTTGGTGTCTACCTATGCATGTCGAATTGCTATTATACAATAGAACACGACTGGCAAGTGGTGGTATCTGCTCATCTGCTCATCTGCTCAGAAATTTAACTTGGACAAAATTAGTCTTACACCATATACTGTGCACCATTTCTAAGATAGATACCAACAAGATAAATAAACTAAAACCAGTATACAGCAATCGATGCTGGGGACGTCCCATTCTGTTTTGTAAACTGTACTGGAGACGAGTCTCCTCCCAAATGACACACCCATGTGCAGTGGCGGCGGATTTGATTTTGAAATGCGGGGAGGGGGGGGCAAGACTTCGATCAATTTAGTTCAGGCACGTAGCCATAATTTTGCTCAGGGGCCACAATACCTTTACACCTACCGAAGGGGGGGGGGGGGGGGGGCAGTCGGAGATATTTCAAAATCGATTCTTTCCATGCAACGCCCACAAACGTAATGTTAAAGTTTGACGGAATCCCATTTTATCTAGCGTAAACTGGATCGCTTAGGGGGGGGGGGGGGGGGGGAGGGGCATGGCCCGAGGCCTACATCCCTGATTCAGTTCACGTAGTCATATAGCTTAAACACATAGGTTGAAGGATTTGAAGGAAAATTAAAGGTGATGATGATATATCGTGATTTAAAGTGGCGATCTATCAGGGTTGCCAGAGCCCGGAATTTAAGTTAGGGTAACATACATTTGTAATGTAATAGCTACCAGAAAACAAGGCCCGTTTTCAGTAGATTTGTTTCAAAATTCAATTCGTTCCTTATTAATATGTTCGGCGCATCAAGGGCGGATCCAGCCGGCCGCTTTTTTGGGTAGGGGTGGAGGGGGGGGGGGGGGGGGGGGGGGGAAACCAGTTTGAGCGGATCTTACCTAGGTACCCCCAATTTCGAAAATCTCCCCGGATTTGGGCCACTTAATTTTGCAACCACACGATTTCTATTTTTTTTTAGCTTTCGACCTTTTGTGGAAAGAAGCTTACCAGATAACTTTTAAACAGAACTTGCAGCATCAAATAAATGGCAGTTTTCTTCAGAATTTCCAGTTCCGAATCTCGGACAGTAAACCAAGGGGATGGTCAGACCGGAAAAAATGAATACGCATTTCGCTGCACAAATGTTTGCGTTGTTATCTGTTGCGCTCCGATAAAAAAAGAGCTAAAGGCGAGGACGTCAAACATGATCGAACCAGTCGTACTTCCGCCATTTTAAAACAATTATACAGATGACCCGATCATGGCGTCAAATTAAATATGCATTTCAAGAACTTTAGCTACCATCTATGCACCGCATACGGAAAGGATGATCAACTTCCGTTGCCAGGTTCTTGAAAAAAATATATCCCTGCTCCCGGACCTCGAGGCCATTTGCGCATCTCGGAGGGTCCATAGATACGACACACGCAGACGAAGTAACCGATACCTACTACGGTGAAGGCTGCATTTATTATATTACTGCCATACAGTCTAGAACAGCTCAGGTTTGTTTCACAATGGAAACACAATTCTAAAGAATAATGTTATCCAATGTGAAACCAACCTTCGGTTATGGCAGAAACCTGCGGCAGCCAGCCAGGCAGCGGCAGCCTGAAATAATCTAGCTGGCGACTTCCTGATCGCGCAAAGAAGTCAACGACTTCGCTGACGGATGACATAATGTCATCCTGTGCCTTCTCACTGTGCCTGTGCCTTCTCACTGAAACCTATTTCACTTCAGTCTCTCCGGTCTGTTCTGTTTTCTATTGAAAGCTCTTCTGCCACTGACTCTGACGGTGTTAGCATCGGGATTATTAGGCTGTGTTTTGATGCCATTGGTCACGTCCTTCTCTATCTTGTCAACACCTGTCTCACAACCTGTGAATTTCCCGCGTCCTGGAAACACTCCACCGTTCACCCTATCCACAAATCCGGCAGCCTTTCCGAAGCATCCAACTTTCGTCCCATTTCCATCGTCCCTGCCTTCCCCAAGCTTGTGGAGAAAGTTGCTCAGCAGCAGCTATACTCCTATATGTCTGAAAATCATCTTTTCTCCTCTTCCCAGCACGGGTTCCTCTCCAGCCTATCCACAGAAACTGCGCTAGTTACCGTATAGACCACATCCTCTCTGCTACCGACCGCCAGGAACTCACGCTTCTCTGTCTTCTCGACCTTTCCAAATGCTTTGACGTCATCGACCACTCAAAGCTTCTTTCCAAACTTCAAGCCTATTGTATCGATCCGACCTGGTTTTCCTCTTACCTCCGTGGCCATACTCAATCTGTTTGTACAACTGGTGGGCGGGGAAACCGACTCCGTTCCAGTCCTCTCCCCAATCATATGGGTGTTTTCCAAGGTTCCTCACTTGGCCCGCTCCTTTTCCAGATTTTCGCCAACGACCTCCCCCTCTTTGCTCCTAAGGCGCACGTGGTGCAGTACGCTGACGATACCCACATTCTACTCTCTGGCAAAAAAGACTCCCTCCCTCAACTTATTGCTACCATGGAACAGGTTTTAAACTCTTTGGATGCCTGGCTCCACTCCCACGGTTTGAAGGTCAACACCGACAAAACTGAACTTATCGTATTTGGCTCCCGTCAGAATTGTCGTGGCTTAGTCCCGATCTCCATTCGATTTCGCGAGGATACGATCCGTGAGGGCCCTACGGGGAGGAACCTTGGCGTGGTGTTCGACAAGCACCTCACCTGGGACACACTCAAGTGTCTGCTCTCGTCAAAAAATGCAACGGCATCCTCATCGGCCTGTCCCACGTGCGTTATCAGATCCCGCCCGACCTTCTGCCTACTCTGGTCAATGCCTTGGTCCTCTCGCACGTCCGATACTGTCTTGCTGTCTTTGGAAACGGGTCAGAGAAAAATATACAGCGCCTCCAAAAGATCCTCAATTTTGCGCTTCGCGTTGTCTCTGGCCGACGCAAATTCGACCACATATCGGACGTGCGAGACGAACTGGGCTGGCCTACCGCCCGCCAGTTGTACGAACTTCACTCATTACATTTTCTGCACAAAATTCGCTGCACCGGGGAACCAGTGGCTCTTTCTTCTCAGCTTCAGGTCAACTCTGCTCTTCGCTCTCGAACCACCCGGCAGGACGCAGATCTGGCTCTCCCACGCGTGAGAACCGAAGCAGGCAGGCGGCGCCTTCTTTTTTGCACGGCGCAGATATATAACCGCCTCCCGCTGGAGATTCGTGATTTATCCCTGGGGGCTTTTAAGCGTGCAGTGTCCGAACTTTTAGTTGTGTGAAGTGAGGAAAATGAGTGTGTGACTGCGTGGGTGTGTGTGCGTGTGTGTTTTATTTTATATAGCCCGTGTGCACTTTTATATTCATCTGATCTTATTGTGTGTGGTATACCGTGTGTCTTTTAACATGTCTCTCTTCTTAACCCTGACCCGACACTGGGAATCGCCATTTTAAAATGGAGAGTGTTTTAATTGTTTAATACAATACAATACAAATCCGTATAGGTCAGACCTATAGGTCTCGCGGTGGGCTTCGCACATGATCAGCGCCTCCATCCGGAGCTCAGTCATTGTCGCTCGGAGATAGGATAGTCTTCTCCACCTTACTGAACACCCTCTCCGCCTCCGCCGTTGTAACCGGAAGGACGGGAAGGACCTACAGGAAAAAGGATGGATTTGGACCGATTGTTCTATTGTAGACTTGCTTGACCGAAATGGTGCTGGATAAAAATAATGAAATAAGGACAGGTCTGTAAACGCGATAATGATTAAACTTATAAATTACCCCTCGCTCTAGTGGGGGTTATTTGTCATTCCCCTCTGACGTTTTTCGAGAATAGCGGAAAAACAGCGGCGCGCAGCGCCGCTATTTTTCCAAATTTGGCCAAATTTGCCCAGTACCGTTCTAAAAACGCAAATATATCATGTGTTAGACTTCACGTCTTGGGGGGGGGGGGGGGCGGGCAAAACGTAGTTTGCCCCCTCCTTGAACGGTCTTGTGGCGGGGGGGGGGGGGGGGGGGGGGGGGGGGGGGGGGGATGGCCGTTGCCCCCCCCTGGATCCGCGCCTGCGGCGCATATAGCCGTGGAGTGAAAATTATGTTTTATCAATTAGCTTCAGCTGTAAAGATTGAATCATATTTCTGACACTGTTCCATCATATAATAATTTTATAACATGCTATATTACTATATACTATATTACTAATATCGTTTATACTTGCGTTGCGTCACTTTTGGCTCAAGGACAAGCTATCATATTTTACTGCCATATGAAGTATATTTTATTTGTATTTTTAAACTTTTGCAATGTTCATCATTTTTACCATATATGGTAAAGGATATGTCATTTTCGACTACGGAGGATGGGGGGGCAAAAATATAATTTTGCCCCCGCTTGATTTTTTCCAACGGGGGCGGCTGCCTCCGCTGCCCCTGCCCCCCGAATCGGCCATCCCTGCCCATGTAGTTACTACATAAGTTTAAGATGGGTAACGTGGGCTCACAGGGGCATGGGAATGCATATGGGATCGACATGGCCCCATACGGGCTTAGGTGTGCACACGTGAACATGGGAATTACATGGCAACACTCAGGGGGCTCACTCCGGCACCTTCAGCAGCGGAAGTGTCCCATCCAATACCAGCCTCTGATTGGTCGTGACATCAACGGTACATGACTTTTGCTAGCCGGCATGATCAGCGTGCAAAATCACATTGGGACCCCCCCTCTAACTCGAAAACTAAAAAGGCTAGAGAGACGCAGAAACGGCGTTTAAAAGTTCTTTACAAGACAATTCGAAGTTACTGGGTATTATTTGGCTCAAGTCAATATTGAGGCCACCAGACGTCATCAAAGGTCACATTTTGCAAGTAAAGGATTTTGCTCTAGAAACCCCCAAATATCTCGAGAACTATGAGAGCTAATAAGAAACAGGATACAAGCAAACGAAAGCTCATGCAAATTCAAATAACAAAAACTTACTCAAATTTAACCTCAGGTAAATAGTTTAGGCCTCGGAGGTCACCAAAAGTCACGATGACATTTGTATCCAAAACTTTTTCAGAAATCATTTTGTATTGGTTAGACATACAGCGTAATTTTAACTCCATCATGTTGGCCTCGTAAAGGCGCTTCGAAAAAAAAACTTAATAATGGTGACCTGGTTAGGTCAACTTCCAAATTTGACCTCAGGTCAATGTCATTTGGTGATCCAAGTAGGTCATGTTGCATATGGGGCGACGTGACTCGACGAGACAAACACATTGTTGTCATTTGCACATCTCTATCTTTATTCTATCAATAGTTATTGGCAAAAAGGTGCTGGTGACCTGAGATGACCTCAGCCGATCTTGCAGAGGTCACTAAGAAACATTTGCACCTGGGTCATCAATAATGAGCTAAAATAACATGAATCTGAAAGAATTAGCTTGATGCAATGCACATTCTCTGAAAAGGAAGCATTTGTAGATTGTGAGGTCACGAAGTTGACCTGACCTTAAGTCACCGATAAAACCAGAGATAAACGAATTGTAGGTACTTATGACCTTATGAAATCCTGCAAGTTTCAAGCTTATCGGAAAACACTGTGCCTTTGGCACGGCCACAAACATTTTTTTTGGAGGTAAGGTCACTTGACGTGACCTGGTGACCTGACTTTAGACGACCTGAAGTTAAAACTTTCACACAATGTGGGTAATTGATGCAAACATAGCCCTGCCAAATTGGCTAATGGGGGAGCCAAATGCTAAATGCTGGCTGGGGGCCCCGAGGTGCCCCCAGCCAGCCCGAGGGGCCCTCTAAGACCGACAGAAGGTCATCAGTCGGCCTGATGGGGCCCTCGGTAGGCCTGATGGGCCCTCGGAAGGCCTGAGACTTCAACATGGGCCTGTCCGACGTTTTTTGCGACCATTTACAGGCTCAACTAAATATAGTGACCGAAATCCGAGGAGATCTGGTGGGGCGTCACTTTGACCACCCCTGAGGTTTCTCGAGAATAGCGAGAAAACAGCGGCGCGCAGAAAATTTGGCACGGCTATGTGTGCATCAATTACCCACATTGTGTGAAAGTTTTAACTTCAGGTCGTCTAAATTCAGGTCACCAGGTCACGTCAAGTGACCTTACCTCCAAAAATGTTGGTGGTCGTGCCAAAGCCACAGTGTTTGTCCGATAAATTTGGAAATTGCAGGATTCCATCAGGTTATAAGTACCTACAATTCATTTATCTCTGATTTGTTTTTGTATCGGTGACCTAAGGTCAGGTCAATTTCGTGACATCCCCATTATAAGTCAATTTTGGAAAATGTACAAATGCTTCCTTTTCAGAGAATATGTATTGGATCAGGCCAATTCTTTCATAATCATGTTATTTTAGCTCATTATTGATGACCCAGGTGCAATTGTTGCTTAGTGACCTTTGCAAGGTCGGCTGAGGTCATCTCAGGTTATCAGCACACTTTTGCAAGAAACTCTTGATATAATAAAGATGGAGACGTGCAAATGACATCACTGTGTTTGTCTCGTCAAGTCATGTCGCCCCATATGCAACATGACATACCTGGGTCACCAAATGACCTTGACCTGAGGTCAAATTTTTGAAGTTGACCCAATCAGGTCCTCATTATTATGTTGTTTCGAAGCGCCTTTACAAGACAAAAACGATGGTGTTAAAATTAATGCTATATGTGCAACCAATAAAAAGGTATTTATGAAAACGTTTTGAAAAAAATGTCCTCGTGACCTTTGGTGACCTCTGGGGCCTAAACTATTTACCTGAGTTTAACTTTGAGTAAAATAACGGGGATTTGAATTTTCATGATCTTTCTATTGTTTTTTTTCGTGCGTTATTAGCTCTCATAGTTCCCGAGATATCTAGAGGTTTCTAGTACAAAGTCTTTCACTTGGAAAATATAACCTTTGATTACCTCTAGTGACCTCAATATTGACTTGAGCTAAATAATACCTGAGTAACTTCAAATGGCCTTGTAGAGAGATTTCAAACACTGTTTTTTTTGCGTCTCGCTATGCTTTTTATTTTTCGAGTTAGATTGGGGATCCCAATGGGATTTTTCACGCTGATCATGCCGGCTAGCAAAAGTCGTGTACCGTTGACGTCACGACCATGGATCAATCAGAGGCCTTGAGACCCTGCTTTTGGCCGGAATGGCTTACCTTGTTAACCTTGGAAATACTTATGTGGGCCCCATGTGGGTTTAACCCGCGCCGTGCCGGGGGAGGGGGTTTAGACGCCCCCATAAGGTTTATCGGAGATAGCAAAAAAACAGCGACGCGCAGCGACGCCGTTTTTGGCACAGCTTTTAAGACATTAATTATCCACATAGTGTACATTTTTTACCTCGGGTCATCTCAGGTCAGGGCACCAGGCCAGGTCACGTGACCCCATCTCTAAAATGTTTCCGGTCGTACCACAGCCACAGTTTTTGGCCGATCGATTTCGTACTTACAGGATTTCATAAGCACAATGGTACCCACAATTTTATCTCGGATTTTTTTTTATATCGGTGACCTAAGGTCGGGTCAATTTCGTGACCTCCCCATTATAAGCCAATGGGGAAATAATCAAATGCTTTCTATTCTGAGGATAGGAATTACATCTGCCCAATTACTCCTGGATCATGTTATCATAGGCCATTCTTGAAGGTCCAGGTGAAATTTGTGTTCAGTGAAGCCTACAGAGTCAGATGAGATCATCCGAGGTCACCATTTTTTGCCAATAACTCTCGACAAAATCAAGATAGAGAAGTGAAACTGCTACCAATGTGTTTGTCTCGGCGAGGCACGTCTCCGAATGTGCAACATGACCTAATTGGGTCACCACTTGACCTTTACCTGAGGTCAAGTTTTTAAGTTGACCTAACCTGGTCATCATGCTATGATGCAAAGCGCCTTGACAAGACAAACACGATGGCGTCGATATTATTGCCTTATCTTTATTAGATAAAAATATATTTATGAAAACTGTTTTGCTAAAAAATAGCCTTTTGGACATTTGATGAGCTCTGGAGCCTCAACTTTTGACCTGAGGTAAAATCTGAGGAAAGCTTAGCGATTGAATTTTTCAAGAGCTTTCCATTGATTTTTTCTGCTTGTTAGTTCATGTGATATCTGGGGGTTTCTGGAGCGAAGTCCTAAAACTGGAAAATCTGACATTGATGACCTCTGGTGACCTCAATATTAACCTGAGAAAAAATATCTGACATAGTTTCAACATGCATTTTGATGAGCTTTCGAACGGTGTTTTCGGTTTTATCTAAGTTCTATAGGAACCGAGTTAGAGGGGGAGTCGAAACGTCCCCTCGCCCCGGCACGGCGAAGGTGGCGCCGAGCACCGGCACGGCGCGGGTTAACCTTATTTGTAACAGGGGGGCGGATTCCTTCCCCCTCATGTTTTTCGCAGATATCTCCAGAAGAACTGGGAGCAGGCCCATGAAATTTTGGTACTTTTCCTAGAATTGAATTCCGCATTAGGAGTCAAAATTCTGAGTTCTTAACCTGAGCAGAGGCGGTTCCAGGGCACGGTTTTGGGAGGGTTCGGCATTGACATTTGGCGATAATACGGAAATGCGATCTTCACGGTTTCCTCCTAACTGCCTCAAGTATGAAGGAGTTACATCGGTTAACGGTGATTGCAACAAGTGTAAATTAGTTGATGTTAATGAAATATCATAAAAATTGCATGGCAGAGGCGGTTGCAGGGGCTTGAAAAAGGGGAGTTTCCAGGAAGTATTCAATGCTTGGCGGGAAGCCAATAGAGCGATGTAAGGAGCATTTATAGCTATCAAGATGTAAAAGATAGCTTCTGCTTCCATTATTTGCCTAATTTATTACACATAGAGTTGAAGGGGCGTGTTCAGGCACATGAAAGGGGGGGGGGGGGTGACTGGCATGGTGATGACGATATGCCAGCGATAACGGCGCAATAGACGTTTAGCTTATAATGATATATGCACATATGAGGCCAGAAAAGGGAATAAAGTCATTTTTTTGCAGAGGCGCGCTCAGGAATGGAAGAAAGGGGGTCATATTATTGCAAGGAAACTAAGAGGCATGGGCGTACAATGACATAACATACTGCAGTTTTCGGATGAAACACGCACCACAGGCTACTCTACGAACGAACATAAGATAATAGGCGAGTCCAGGTAGGGTAAAAAGGGGGCAAGCAATGTGAATTGAAGTTGTAAGTGAAACAGTCACTGTTGACTAGTTAGTATCATAATAGCGGATAATATACTTATCAAAAGGTTTTGCGCCTCCCCAGTTTGGATCCTGGATGAACCTATGATGAAGTAAAATATGCAAAAAGGAACTATCTACGATCAGTAACTTATTTATAGTGCTGAGTAGCAACATGCCTGCGGTTAATATTTTTTCCTATTTTACCTCCCTTTTCACTAACCTGGTACCGCCTATGGCACAAGGTATGATTTATAACTGTTGTGTCTAATGTCACAATAACATACCATTTCATTTATTTTAAAAAAGCCATACCAAAATAGTTTTATTCCGCATTTACTTCACCCCCATATTGAGTGACCTGCACACGCCTATGATTTTTAAATTTGCAAAAGTCATCGCCATATATCAATCTCCAATTGAATCTCTATCGATTCCCATTGGTTGTGTTAAAATCTGTTGATAAACATGACAGCTGTTTTGGATCACATATGCCACTCAAATGTGGCATATGTGATGTCTTTGCCCCCCTGTTGCCCCCCTATAAAAAATGTCGATTGTTTTATTTTTTAGAAATGTAGATCGTGTTGAGGGGAAACAAACACCGTTTCATTTGTGAAAATCAGACTGGTAGATCTAGAGATCTCCGAAGGGGGGAGGGGCAGAATCCCCCCCCCCCTGTTACACATATAGGGGTAGCCAGGAGCCTGTTACAAATAGGGTTAAGGAGGTAAGAAGGCCTTGTCCAGCCCATATGGTAACCATGCAGAAACGTCTTCCAAAACCATATGGCCACCATATGGTAAAGGTGGGCTATCCCACATGGTTACCATGCCGTTACCATATGTCTGTGTTATGTGGGCCGTCCCCCGCTTTCGATGTTGCTCGTGACCGGACTACTTGCTGATCTGAGTAAGGTTTTCCCCGGACTACTTCACCGGTAAGGTTTCACCAGACTACTTGCTGATCTGAGTAACGGTTTCCCAGAGTAAGATAAACTAGCATAAGCTGCTT
Source organism: Chirona hameri (assembly GCA_036785665.1). NCBI lineage: Eukaryota > Metazoa > Arthropoda > Thecostraca > Balanomorpha > Balanidae > Chirona > Chirona hameri. The sequence goes on from JAXIVJ010009183.1 coordinate 30,252, forward strand.
ATGTCTAGAGTGCGGCTTACAAGAGGGACACCGAAAGAGGTACAGCATTCCTAGAATGATGTCTCACGTCTTCGTGATAAGTCAAAATATATGCCAGCCATGTACAAGCATAACCGACCAACTATTGTGTACATACGCCGGCTTTCCCCCACCTTATTGCTAATTTGCACTTGCAAGCATTGCACAATATGCAAATAATTTAAATAGCGTACAATTTCAGAAGATAAAGAAGTCACGAAATACGACACCGAGCGGCGAACATATCAAAAGTCTTTCCGAAGCAACTGAGTGAATTGTAATTGTATTATTTATATCCGCAAACATAATAAGTCGAAACTCGACGAGCATTCAAATGTCAATATTACCAGTAAGATGTCTCAACGGCGAAGGACGAGCGAGCCCGTAGAAAAAATTTCAGCTTAATCGTTCCAGCCGTTTCTGAGTTACGGAACAGGGGTGTACATGTGCGCAAGTGCAGTGTGACCCAGAGTTTGACTTGTGCGACATTGCCAGTAGTGTAGTCCAGGGGCGGCGCCACATAATTTTATCAGGGGGGAGGGCAATTATACATTTTTGGGCCTCCATTTGAGAAGAGGCCTCTGGCCTCCATAGGACCCCTCTGACCTTCAGGGGCCTTTCTGACCTCCACAAGACCCCTCTGGCCTCCATGGGCCCACCTCTGACCTCCATAGGTCCGCCTATGACCCTCCCACCGGCTTCCAGATGGCCTCCTCTGGCCTTCAGAGGCCCTCCAACCTCCATAGTTCCCCCTCTGGCTTCCAGGGACCTCTGTGACCTCCGCGCTGGGGCCTGCGAGATGGGGCCTCTTTGAAGCATGGAGGGGCCCCCTTAACCCGCGCGGCGCTGGGGTCTCCATCCGAACGCGCCGCGCTGGGGGGGTAAATTTTACCCCCCCCTCTTATCTCCCGAACCAATAATCGCAGCGAGACGCGCAAGGCGGCGATCGGAAGCTCTCGATGGGAAGATTCTAAGTAATTCTTAAAATTTTATTTAAAAGGTCACATATCAGGTCAGGGTCAGGTCAAAGGTCAAAACCACCTGTTTTCGAGATTATTGGCTGCAGAGACCGGACTATCAACAGCAGCGCGCTGAAACTCTGCCAAAACACTTCTAAATATAAGGAGAGGGTAATGCTTGAGTATGAATATCATACTAAGTACAGGTCAAGGTCAAAGTCAGGTCACAAAAGGTCACACTGTGAAAAAGTAATATGAAACCCATGTGACACATGTCTCATGGGTTATTTCAGACGTAGAATCCAAAAATAATGGTTATTTTGACATTTGACCTCAAGGTAAGGTCAAGATCAGGCAAAAAAGGTCAAATTTTGAGATCCAAAATTTGAAATAACCGACACATGTTTACGGTTCAGTTTTGCCACAGCAATCCAATGGTGCAATTTTTTTTTGTGTACGATGTCTAAAAATGTCAAAATTTGCGATTTTTTTTTTTAAAATGCGTCCATCACATTGAACACTTATTAGTGTCATTTGGGGGTCAAAAATATAGATATTTGTTTGAAATTTGGAATAGTCACTCATTAGAGATGGTTATCTGACATATCTTCCGGTTTTTTGAAAATTCTTACAATTTTGGATTTTGTAAACTTTGAGAAAAAAATAAAAACGATTTTTTGCATTTTGGGGATCAGAAAATCATAATTGTGCAAATCCGAGATAGCCATCTTGTAGAGAATGTCATTTCCTTCCTTTTGACGTGCTTTGTTTGCAATTTTCTTCAATACTCGCTGTTCTATCATCGATCAAAGTTTCGTCCATTTTGGACCGAAAATGGCGTTACATGACGTCACTAAAACGCTATTTTCGCAAAAACTTCTCGACCGATTTTCTCCAAAATTTATCTGAAGACGTCAAATCGATGCCAGATAAGGTACTGAAAGTTTCGCGTCGATATCTATTGTAGTTTTGAATCTATAGCGAAAACCCGGGAGGGGGGGTAAAATTTACCCCCCAGCGCCGCGCGGGTTAAATGACAGGGGGGCGACACAAAAAAATGTTTGCCCCCCTCCCCATGCCCGACGAAAGTGGGTGGGTGGGGGGGCGACTGTCCCTCATGCCCCCCCCCCTCCCCCGGTGTCGCTGCCCATGGTGTAGTCTCAAACCACACACCAAATTTCAGCTTAATCGTTCAAGCCGTTTCTGAGTTACGGAACAGGGAGATGGCGAAGACCGTTTGTCAACCGGATGCGGAATTCTATAATATAAGCCCCTCAAAAGCGTTACGGTCGGGCCGGGTCGGGTCGGGTCGGGTCGGCCGTTTATGTGATACAAATCCCGTATTCAGTGAGGACTCGCGAGCGCTTTGCGCTCCCTCGTAACAAATGGTGGTAAGCCGTAAAGAACAACATGATAATATACCATACCTATACACTTGACTGGTGATTGCCATCATTTGCTGCTGACATATTATCGACCGGGCACAAGTTCGTACTTTAATGGTATTTTTCATAATTTGCTGGACCTTTGACCGGTAGAATGACATATGCATTATGCATGCAGTGTTGTAATTGACTCTTGATTCCCTTTGTGCATATTCAACGTCCATTATGATTAACTCAATGTGTTACGAAACAATCTCTTAACGCTAAAATTATATACGTAATATGAACATGATTAGACAAATGGGCAACACTTTCAGGATTAAACATCAACTACAACAAACAACACAATCGCTAGAGACGTGGTGTATGTTTTCCAGATTTTGAATACAGAGCAAAACGTTATTCTGAGTTAACTATGACAGAACAGAAACTAGGTAACTGGTATTGTGATCTTCAACCCCAATGGGGACCTAGCTGGAAAATGGAACTGGAGAACTGTTGGGCCTGGAGTTGGAAGCTGGAGCCCCACGAGTCCACGACTCTAGGCTGAGCCGTCAGTGCCAAGGCTGTGCCTGGTGTCCGGTGATGTTCAGTTCCTACTTCCAGGTATGAATTATGCAACGTGCACGCGTCGCATCAAAACCGGTTCAGGCGAGACGGACAGATGGGCTGACGACGTGATCACCTGGCAGTTGACCTTCTCTGCAGCTAAGCTTTACAGCGAGAAGTGGTAGCATCAGGAACGTTTAATAAGCTATCTACCATGGTGTTTCATGTAATAGTTGGAGGGGTGGAGGTGCACAACAAGTTGAGACAGACGTTGGCTTTCGTCAGGCGCAGTTACAAATCACATCTTAAGAAATGAGAGGCTGAGACGTTAGGTGTTATGTGAATCAACAAAATTATGAAACATTGTTCGTGTTAAACTCATCATGAAGAAAGTACAGTCTGTACTTTCTTCGTGCTTGTTTGTGTACATATGCGTAAAGGCATCGGAGGAGAATTGAAGTTGTATATGGTGATCAATAGAGTATGCAATGGATTCGATTAATCCAATGGATTTGTGATCCAGTCCAGTCCAATTGGATTTGGATTGGATTGGATCAGAAATTTTGACTTGGAATGGTTTTGGATTGGACTGGATTTATTTGTATATGTTTAACCCTATTTGTAACCAGGGGGAGGGGGCGGATTCCGCCCCTCATGTTTTTCGCAGATATCTCCAGAACGGCTGGAAGCAGGCCCATGCAATTTTTGGACTTTTCCTAAAATAGATATCCACATATGGAGTAAAAACTTTGAGTTCTTAACTTGAGCAGAGGCGGTTCCAAGGCACGTTTTTGGGAGGGTTCTGCGGCGACATTTGGCGATAATACGGAAATGCGATCTTTACAGTTTCTTCCTAACTGCCTCAAATATGACGGGAGTTACATGGCTTTACGGTGATTGAAACAAGTGCAAATTAGTTGATATTATTGAAATATCATAACAATTGCATGGCAGAGGCGGTTTCAGGGACTTGACAATTGTCCAGGAATTATGCAACGCCTGGCGGGAAGTCAATAGAGCAATGTAAGGGAGATTTATAGCTATCAAGATGTAAAAGATAGCTTCTCCTTCCATTATTTGCATGATTTATTACATATAGAGTTGCAGGGCGTGTTCAGGCACATGAAGGGGGGGGGGGGGGGGGAGTGACTGGCATGGTGATGACGATATGCCAGCGATTACGGCGCAATATACGGTTAGTTTATAACGATTTATGCACATATGAGGCCAGGAGCGGGAATGAAGTCCTTTTTTGCAGAGGCGCGCTCAGGAATGGAAGAAGGGGGTCATATTATTGCAAGGAAACCAAGATGCATGGGCCTACAATGGCATAACATACTGCAGTTTTCGGATGAAACACGCACCAGAGGGTAATCTACGAACGACTATAAGATAATAGGCGAGTCTAGGTAGGGTAAAAAGAGGGGTAACCAATGTGAATTGAAGTTATAAGTGAAATAGTCACTGTTGACTAGTTAGTATCATAATAGCTGAGCATATACCTATCAAAAAGTCTTGCACTTCCCCAGTTTGGATCCTGGATACGCCTATGATGAAGTAGAACATGCCAAAAGGAACTATCTACAATCAGTAACTTATCTATAGTGCTGGGTAGCAACTTGCCTGTGGTTAATATTTTCTCTATTTGGCCTCCCTTTTCACTAACCTGGTACCGCCAATTTTGAAAAATATGTTATATAATTGTTTTGTCTAATGTCACAATAACAACATTTCATTTATTAAAAAAAACACATAAACGGGTTTATTACGCATTTCATTCACCCCCATATTGAGTGACCTGCACACGCCTATGCTTTTTGAATTTTCAAAAGTCACCGCCAAATATCAATCTCCAATTCAATCTCTATCGATTCCCATTAGTTACGCTAAAATCAGTTCATAAACATAATAGCTGTGTTGGATCACATATACCTCTAATATTTGTAGTTTTTGCCTCCATGTTCCTCCCCTATACATTTTTATTTTTAAAGAAATGTAGATCGTGTTGAGGGGATTCAAATGCTGCTATATTTGTGAAAATCAGACGGGTGGATCTCGAGGATTCCCCCCCCCCCCCCCACCCTGTTACAAATGGGGGTAGCCAGGAGCCTGTTACAAATATGTTTAATATTTAACAACCATTCGATCTAAGAGCTTCACTATAGGTGATTCTTCATGATCATTAATTATTTTGCGAAGAGTATATTTATATCAAAACAATTTATTCAAAAAACTGTTATTTAGGTAACATTTCACAATTGTATGCAAACCAGAATGAACTGGTTTGGATCAGATCAGATTTGCAGTCACCTCATGGATATATATATTGGATCTGGATTATGACTTCATGGATTTGGATAGGATTGGATCGAAATCACTCAATCCATTTCATACTCACTGGACTGATGATGATGCAGCTTCATAATACCAGGATAAGTATTCCGTCTGCCAAGTTGAGTTGGACAAAACATCGACGGAAGATTATTAACGTTAACGGTGATGTGTAGCGTTATATTACAAGGGAATGAGCCCCAAGCTGGAGGTCACGATTTTACAAGATCGTTGTGTTAAATTCAGATCCGCATTCCTTGAATCGAACAGTTCAACATCAAACATCAGGGTTCACCCGTAACCAATCATACAGTCTTGATGATGTCAAAAGCCGGCAGGGTTCATCCGTAACCAATCATACAATCTTGATGATGTCAAAAGCCAGCAGGGTTCACCCGTAACCAATCATACAGTCTTGATGATGTCAAAAGCCGGCAGGGTTCATCCGTAACCAATCATACAATATTGATGATGTTAAAAGCCGGCAGGATTCACCCGTAACCAATCATACAGTCTTGATGATGTCAAAAGCCAGCAGGGTTCACCCGTAACCAATCATACAGTCTTGATGATGTCAAAAGCCAGCAGGGTTCACCCGTAACCAATCATACAGTCTTGATGATGTCAAAAGCCAGCAGGGTTCACCCGTAACCAATCATACAGTCTTGATGATGTCAAAAGCCAGCAGGGTTCATCCGTAACCAATCATACAATCTTGATGATGTAAAAAGCCAGCAGGGTTCACTCGTAACCAATCATACAGTCTTGATGATGTCAAAAGCCGGCAGGGTTCACCCGTAACCAATCATACAGTCTTGATGATGTCAAAAGCGGGCAGGGTTCACCCGTAACCAATCATACAGTCTTGATGATGTCAAAAGCCAGCAGGGTTCACCCGTAACCAATCATACAGTCTTGATGATGTCAAAAGCGGGCAGGGTTCACCCGTAACTAATCATACAGTCTTGATGATGTCAAAGCGGGCAGGGTTCACCCGTAACCAATCATACAGTCTTGATGATGTCAAAAGCCGGCAGGGTTCACTCGTAACCAATCATACAGTCTTGATGATGTCAAAAGCCAGCAGGGTTCACCCGTAACCAATCATACAGTCTTGATGATGTCAAAAGCCGGCAGGGTTCACCCGTAACCAATCATACAGTCTTGATGATGTCAAAAGCCAGCAGGGTTCACCCGTAACCAATCATACAGTCTTAATGATGTAAAAAGCCAGCAGGGTTCACCCGTAACCAATCATACAGTCTTGATGATGTCAAACGCCGGCAGGGTTTACCCCGTAACCAATCATACAGTCTTGATGATGTCAAAAGCCGGCAGGGTTCACCCGTAACCAATCATACAGTCTTGATGATGTCAAAAGCCAGCAGGGTTCACCCGTAACCAATCATACAGTCTTAATGATGTAAAAAGCCAGCAGGGTTCATCCGTAACCAATCATACAATCTTGATGATGTCAAACGCCGGCAGGGTTTACCCCGTAACCAATCATACAGTCTTGATGATGTCAAAAGCCGGCAGGGTTCACCCGTAACCAATCATACAGTCTTGATGATGCCAAAAGCCAGCAGGGCTTACTCGTAACCAATCATACAGTCTTGATGATGTCAAAAGCCGGTAGGGTTCAGAGGCCCTCCAGGGCGCGTGTTAATAAAACCCTATACCTCTACAGTTCTACCATGCATCTCACGTCCCAAAGAACATAGTAATGCACGTTAGTACACACCTCCTGCCTTTGACATGGATCAAATTACTGATTATCAATCAAACCGGGAATCACCCTCCCGTAAAGGCGGGATAACACCAGAACGTCATATGAGTCATATGAAAGCCATGAATACATCGGTGATTAGGTGCGAGCGTTTCAAGCTCGCTCGTCCTTCCGTGAAGTAGGGGAAACATCGGAATATGAGCGACCGGGTCCGGCCCTTGGCGGCGCTTTTCAGAAGCTCATATCTCTGTAACTGCACGTCCGATTGACAAGCAGGCTTCTTTGCTGAGTAGCCTCATCCACCCTATTATCCCTGTTTGGGACCAGTGCCGACTCATGTCGGTAACTAGCACTGCGCGTGGCGCGTGCCGCGTGAGGGGTGTTGAAAAGTGCTTTCTCGCAAAAACTCCTCAACGGCTGGGCCGATTGTGTACACATTTGGTGTGTGGTTACTGGTTAGGGACCCGTCAGCCGCCGCCTTCCCACAAGTCAGGGGTGGGCCTCTGCACGTGCGCACGTGCACACCTCTATACTATATCTCAGGAACGGCTGAGCTGATTGTGTTCAAATTTGGAGTGTGGTTAGGGACCTATCAGCCGCCACTTTCCCACAAGTCAGGGGTGGGCGCCTCTGCACGTGCGAAAGTGCGCACCCCTTTTTGTATCTCAGAAACTACTTCCCCGATCGATTTGGAATTTGGTGTGGTGTCAGGCAACAGTACTAGGAAAGCAGCACCCTTATGCGTGCGCATACCAACCTCACCATACATTTCCTTCGCGCTCGCTCGTTCATCGCCAACTACGGCGCCTTACTGGTTATTATTGTTATTGACAAATCCGTTGGTGAATTTGCGTTCCGTTCGCAGTATTTATTTACTTACGCATTTACTGGCAATGTTGGGGTTGTAATGTTCATAATTGGGGTTGCAATTTGTGAGGATGCAGTTGTAGCTACAACCTCGAAAGTATATAAAGCTCCACCCATGGGGTTCAACCGTAACTAATCATACAGTCTTGATGTCAAAAGCCGGCCTATGGGTGCCGCGAAAATTGACCCCTGAGCAGAAAACATATCACCAGCAATGCTACCAAGATAATTAAAGCATTCTCCAACACACATACCACTGCACCACACATCACATCGTCACATATATCACAACACCACACATATCACAGCACCACACATACCACAGTACCACACATACCACAGTACCACACATACCACAGTACCACACATACCACAGCACCACACATACCACAGCACCACACATACCACAGCACCACACATACCACAGCACCACACATACCACAGCACCACACATACCACAGCACCACACATACCACAGCACCACACATACCACAGCACCACACATACCACAGTACCACACATACCACAGCACCACACATACCACAGCACCACACATACCACAGTACCACACATACCACAGCACCACACATACCACAGCACTACACATACCACAGCACCACACATACCACAGCACCACGCATATCACAGCACCACACATACCACAGCACCACACATACCACAGTACCACACATACCACAGCACCACACATACCACAGCACCACACATACCACAGCACCACACATACCACAGCACCACACATACCACAGTACCACACATACCACATCACCACACATACCACAGTACCACACATACCACAGCACCACGCATATCACAGCACCACACATACCACAGCACCACACATACCACAGTACCACACATACCACAGCACCACACATACCACATCACCACACATACCACAGTACCACACATACCACAGCACCACGCATATCACAGCACCACACATACCACAGCACCACACATACCACAGCACCACACATACCACATCACCACACATACCACAGTACCACACATACCACAGCACCACACATACCACAGCACCACACATACCACAGCACCACACATACCACATCACCACACATACCACAGCACCACACATACCACAGTACCACACATACCACAGCACCACACATACCACAGTACCACACATACCACAGTACCACAGTACCACACATACCACAGCACCACACATACCACAGCACCACACATATCACAGCACCACACATACCACAGCACACCACATACCACAACACCACACATACCACAGCACAACACATACCACAACACAACACATACCACAACACCACACATACCACAGCATCACACATACCACAGCATCACACATACCACAGCACCACACATACCACAGCACCACACACACCACAGCACCACACATACCACAGCACCACACATACCACAGCACCACACATACCACAGCATCACACATATCACAGCACCACACATACCACAGCACCATACATACTACAGCACCACACATATCACAGCACCACACATACCACAGCACCATACATACTACAGCACCACACATATCACAGCACCACACATACCACAGCACCACGCATATCACAGCACCACACATATCACAGCACCACACATACCACAGCACCACACATATCACAGTACCACAGCACCACACATACCACAGCACCACACATACCACAGCACCACTCATACCACAGTACCACACATACCACAGCACCACAGCACCACAGCATCACACATACCACAGCACCACACATACCACAGCACCACACATACCACAGTACCACAGTACCACAGCACCACACATACCACAGCACCACACATACCACAGCACCACGCATACCACAGCACCACACATACCACAGCACCACAGCCCCACAGCATCACACATACCACAGCACCACACATACCACAGCACCACACATACCACAGCACCACTCATACCACAGTACCACACATACCACAGCACCACAGCCCCACAGCATCACACATACCACAGCACCACACATACCACAGCACCACACATACCACAGTACCACACATACCACAGCACCACACATACCACAGCACCACTCATACCACAGTACCACACATACCACAGCACCACACATACCACAGCACCACTCATACCACAGTACCACACATACCACAGCACCACACATACCACAGCACCACACATACCACAGCACCACACATACCACAGCACCACACATACCACAGCACCACACATATCACAACACCACAACACCACACACCACAGCACCACAGCACCACACACCACAGCACCACACACCACAGCACCACACACCACAGCACCACACACCACAGCACCACACACCACAGCACCACACACCACAGCACCACACACCACAGCACCACACACCACAGCACCACACACCACAGCACCACACACCACAGCACCACACACCACAGCACCATACATACCACCCACCACATCCCATAACCCATCCCAAAGTAACCAACTGCGCCCGTATCCTTACTGTTCTGGGCCGACGTCAGGGCCAGCGCACACACCAGCACCGCAACACTCCACACTGCACCCTCCATGTCCTTCCACCACCGAGGCCAGCAACAGAGTGGAGATCAGGCCCGTATAATAGGGTAGTGTCACCAGCCGCCTCGGTGATGTTCGGCACGCGGTCTATTGTGACGTCAGAAAGGGCCGGCGGCCCGGGACCGGCTTACGGGAGGGACAGACAGGGGTGGGCAGCGATTGACAGAGAACGTCTTTCGGTATACCGCGGACCGCGTAGTAGGGATACGATCAATCATTAACATCACGTCAGGTTAATGAAAGTCAGGAAAGCAAATTTACGGCTATGACCAGTCAGTGGCTGACGGAAAACCCTTCCTTTAGCATCTACAAGCGGTCCCCGCTTGACAGAGGCGACGCCGTTGGCGTCGGTGGTACGTTAGCTTACGCCGACCAAAACAGGTATTACATCGTTTTATTTATTTAGCGGCTCCGCTCAGCTGAGGTCCCTGGAACCAATAGCATCGAGCTAATGTTAATAGCTTTTTCGAGCGACAGCTATTTGGATCGGATTTATCATTGCGAGAGAAGGAAAACATACCCCTTCTGGCGCGTGATGTGACCGACACCGGCATCGGAGTGATTTGATTTTGTTTTGCCGTGAATCGTCACAAAGCTTGAAGCTGTCGTGTGTGCAAATTTCACCGTCGCTGCCGTCTGTGCTGTGCGTGTGGCTAAAGAAATGAGGACAAATACACAGACAGATACACAGACAGACGTACGGCTGGCAAATTAGTGATTTAGATATCACTAATGTTCTAGCCGTACGTCTGTTCAGTTCAGTTCGTTTATTTTGTTAACAAAAAGACATGAAATCAAACAGGACAATAATGGATTGGCGCAAAAGCAAAAGCTTAAATCATAGCGCCTCTCCAGATGAAACAAATGAAACAGAGATTTTACCAAAACTAAGGAACAGATCACGTAGGCTACCAGCCCGCCGAGCGGCCATTCGCAAATCAGGTGGCCAGGCACAGGCGGCAACAGCAGGTCAGCGTGGTGAAAGTGCTGGTAATGTGTGATTGTTGTGTTATTTGTGGGTGTTGAGTCTTTGTGAAAGTGCTATGAATGTCTGTAAGTGATGTGCGATGTCTATACCCTGTGTTTGTGAAATATTTCTACCAAAGAGCAGGAGCTCTAATTTGTTTTTGGGTGGCAAATCATCAAAGTCGCGCACAATGCGTCGCGCTGCGTTAAAGAGGTTCGTTCTGTGATTCGTGTATAGGGGGCACCAGAGTATGTAATGGATAGTGTCTTCGTACGTGTGTCCACAAGAACACAACGGACTTGGTGTGAGTTGGAGTTGAAAGAGGTGGGCGTGTAGTGTTGATAAGCCGACACTTAGTCTTGTGTGTTGTGTGTTTAGTGTGTTTGTACCTACGGAGTTAAGTGCTGGTGGCTCGGGTGCCCCGAATCGCTGCCAGACTTGACGAGAGAAGTCACGTCGAGTAGGAGTGTTACGGAGTGTTTCAGGAAGAAGGTTCAACTGTCTAATCGTAGCGGGGATGTACGATTTCCGAAAGGAAGTTAACCGGATAGGGGGAAGTGAGAGAAGGTGTGCGTTACGTAACTGAAGTCCTGTAGCGTCCTGTCTGTTTGGCAAGAGTCAGGTATGAAGGAAGAGGCGGGTAGTTGTAAAAGAGAAAGAATCTATGGAAAAAGAGAAGTCTGTGAATGAGTCGTCTCGTTGCTAGTCGTTCCCATCCTAGGTCGTTAAGTAGAGCGTTGGTGGGTGTGCGAAACAAGGTTCCAGTCACTAGTCGTGCACAGCGGTTCTGTATGGTCTGGAGTCGTATGGAGTCAGAGGCAGTCAGGTTACCGTCGTAGATTATGTCG
>JAXIVJ010009183.1:47500-52129 GCA_036785665.1 Chirona hameri
TGTGTGTGTGTGTGTGTGTGTGTGTGTGTGTGTGTGTGTGTGTGTGTGTGTGTGTGTGTGTGTGTGTGTGTGTGTGTGTGTGTGTGTGTGTGTGTGTGTGTGTGTGTGTGTGTGTGATAGTGTTATTGTAGGTCAGTGCGAGGCCGTGATCGAGAGCATAATCGCACTACCGGCCCTTGCACTGACCAAGGACCAAGCAATGAAGGTGTGGGGGTGTGATATCAAGTGTTAGGTGATGCCTGTCGACCAGCTCCTGGGCCTGGGGAATAATACACTTGTACAGTGTCAGTGTTGATGGAGCCGTGGGGGTGCCGTCATTGCAACAACGGGAGACTGTTGCCAGTCTCCCTGGCTCCGGCGCCTCGGCGAGACCTGGTTGTGGGGTGTATTTAGCTGGGCGGAAAGTCCTGAATAATAAAAAAACAGCGTCTAAGGCAAAGGGGAAAAAACCTGCGCGGTGGGCCAAAAATGCGCAGGGCCAAAAACCCCTGTTATATTTGTTTAGCTAAACGTGTTTGGTAGAGATAATCTAAGAGGAGACCTATCAATTCAGGATAACTATCACCTAACAGTGTTTGGAGATTTAATGTGATGCGATTTTGTTGTGTGTAATTAATAATGTTCTGTCGTTTATCGTTGTGTACTGGGCAAGTAATAAGTAAGTGCTTGATTGTGTACCGCGGATAACCTGGGCAATGTTGGCAATTTGGTGGCGGGAGGTTCTCCATAATATAATAATGAGTAATTTTTGTATGGCCGAGACGGAGGCGCGCCAATATCACCTCCTTCTCTCTACAATTCTGGTGACTAGATATAAAATGTTGGACTTTTGGCTTGATCGGATAAAGATGAAAATGCGGAGCAGCGTCCCACTCGCGCTGGCGCAATATGATAAGTTGAGAATTAATATAATTTAACACGTCTGATACTGGACTTGGAAGTTGGTTTACTGAAGGTAATTCTAGGCTCAATTTCGCAAGTCTGTCGGCTTCCTCGTTTCCTGGGATACCGGCGTGTCCTGGGATCCAGAGGAATTTAATACTATTGTTTTTACTGTTTAAATACTTGATTAGCTGTCTGATTTTAAATACTATCGGGTTTCTACAGTCACTAATCGAGGAAATGGCCGTGAGCGAGGCGGACGAGTCTGTGCAAATGACTACTTCCTTAAGTTTTTCTTTTCTGACATATATTAATGCTAATAAAATGGATGACAATTCCGCTGTGTATACGCTATTTATGTCGGGAAGTCTAAAGTTATTGCTAACTGTGTTTGTGTAGAATGCACCACCGGTTCGGCCGTCGCCCCGTGAACCGTCTGTGTATATGTATGTGTATGTGTTGTGTTGTGCTTTGTGTTCGTGGAAGAGTGAGTGTGTTTCTGACGCGGTAACTGTGTTTTTGTTGTGTGTGAAGAGGCGGTGTGTGTCTGGTGTTGTGTCGAGCCAGTGAGATGTGAGTGGTGGCGTTGGCATTGTGGTGATGTGAGCGATGTTGAATAGTGTGAGTGTTTGTCTGATTCTGTGACTGATAAGCGGGTGTCGTTTTTGTAGTAGTGTTTGTCGTCTAGTGGGTGCGGGGTGATTTAAGATGTGGAATGTTGGGCGTGTGGGGTGTGAGCTTGCTCTGGCGTAGAATCTAAGTAATGTGTATTTGCGTCGGCGGCAGAGTGTGGGAATGTTTGTGTCGATGTGTAAGTTTGTGGTGTTGGTGGTGCGGCAGGCTCCAGTCACGATGCGCAAGGCAGCGTTTTGGACAGTTTGCAATTTTTTTAATTTGTTTGGAACATATGTCATCAAATAAGAATGCGTTATAGTCCAGTACTGGGCGTATCAGGGAAGTATATAGTTGGAGGAGAGTGGCACGATCTGCGCCCCACTCTCGACCAGCCAATGACTTCATAATATTAATTCGTCGCGTACATCTCTGCACTAAATCATTGAAGTGTGGGATGAACGAGAGACGTGTGTCTAGCGTTATTCCCAGATACTTGAATGATTTGACAAAAGGGATAATTTGATTGTTATATTTTAATGGAATGTAGGGTTCCACATATGCGGGTTTCTTTGAAAAACTTAGAGATGCAGATTTACTTGGAGAAATTTCCAGACCCCATTGGTCGCACCATACCTTTATATCAATGAGTACTAGTTGTAACATTTTGCTGGCTTGATCGACACTCGGGTGCGAGAACCACACCGCCAGGTCATCAGCGTACATTTAAATTTGAGACCTTCGTCGATCTTGTTAATATTACTGAAAATGTCGTTAATCATAATTAAAAATAGGTCGGGGAGAGGACCGATCCCTGTGGGACACCGTGGCCCTGATTTTGATTTGGAGAATATGTGTTGCCACACCTTACATTAAAAGTTCTATTTTCTCAAAAGTTTTGGATAAATTTCGCGAGTCGACCTCGAATTCCGGCCTTATGGACCTTTACTAGAAGTGCGGTTTTGTTGACTCTGTCAAACGCAGCTCTCAAATCAAGAAAGAGGGCAACTGTGACCTCTCTCCCTCGAAAGCCGCGCTGGACAGAGTCGATAAGACCAACTCAATTGTCCGCAGTGGAGCGACCAGGTCGAAAACCACTTTGGTGTGGGGTAAGAAAATTATTTGATTCAATGTATGTCCTGATGCGTCCATTAACCATGCGTTCGAATAGTTTACATGCACAACTAGTTAGAGAAATAGGGCGATAGCTAGCGGGAGAAGATTTAGGTTTGCGAGGTTTAACACGCGCCCTGGAGGGCCTCTGATAATTACACGCCCTGGAAGGGGGGCGGATTTCGCCCCCCCCCTATGATCTCGAAAACCACGCAACGTAGCGACAAACGGAAAATGACGTTAGATTGCTCGAGACAAGCTCTTTCGAAAGTATTTCGTTTATTTTTTTCAGGTCAATATTGAGGTCACCAGAGGTCATCAAGTGTCAGATTTTCAAGTTTTCAAGACATCGGTTCGAACACTCCCAAATATCTCGGGAACTATGATAGTTAGCAGCAAACGGAAAAAAGCAATCGAAAGTCATTGAAAAATACAATCGACATAGATGTCCTCAGATTTGAGCTCAGGTCAATAGTTTAGGCTCCAGAGGTCATCGATTGTCAAAAAGGTGATTTTGTTTTCAAAACTGTTTTCCCCAAATAACCTTTTACCTAATAAAGATAAAGCAATAATGTTTACGCCATCGCGTGTGTCTTGTCAAGGCGCTTCGAATCATATTCATGGTGATCGGATTAAATCAACTGAGAAATTTGACCTCAGGTCAAGGTCAAGTGGTGACCCAAGTTGGTCATGTTGCATATTGGACGACGTGTCTCGACGAGACAAACACATTGGTACCGTTTTCTCTTCTCTATCTTCATTATGTCGATAGTTATTGATAAAACCGTGTTGGCGGTCACAAAATTGACCTGACCTTAGGTCACCGATATTAGAAATCCGAAACAAACAAACTGTTGGTATCTATGACCTTATGAAGTCCTGCAAGATTGAAACCGATCGGCGTAAAACTGTGGCTGTGGTACTACTGCAAACGTTTTGGAGTTGAGGTCATCACGTGACCTAGTCTGGTGACCTGACCTGAGATGACCTGAGGCCAAGAATTTTACATAATGCGGGAAAACGGCGGCGCTGCGCGCCGCCGTTTTTGCGCTATCCTCGAAAAACCGGAGGGGTGGGCGGATTTCGCCCCCCTCCAGGGCGCGTGTTAAGTATAGGAATTAGCGTACTATTATGCCAAGATTCAGGGAAAGTGCCGTCAAACCACATGGTATTGAAGGCTGTTAGTAAGTTGGTGAGACCAGTCTCTGTCAAGTTTTTAAAAGAGGAGTAGTCAATTTGATCTGGCCCTACAGAAGTTTTACCACATTTACCTATAGCGTACGTTAACTCTGAGTTGGTAAAAAGAGAGTTGTATATTTCTACGTTATTAGAGTCAAAAGCTAATAGATTGAAATTGATCGTTAAGTTGGTTAGTAAAAGTTGGTGTACATTGCTGTGTTGATGATATGTTAGCGTAGTGTTGTGCAAATTGTGTTGCCACCTCTAGGGGAAGCTATGTGTTGTGTATTTGTAAGTGTGGGATTTTGTATGACGGTGGTCTTTTATTTGAAAACGATCTAATTAATGTCCAAATTTTTGAGAGGGAGATAAATCGATTAAAGGTAGATGAGAATTCCTGCCAAGATTCTTTTTTTGCTTTGTCAATGATTGTTTTAGCCAAAGAGCGAGTTTTCCGTACTTCGTGTTCGTTTCTGCAGTTATACAAGCTTGAAATTTTCGAAATGCTCTTTTCCGGAGGGCAACAGCTCTTTGGCATTCTGTGTTCCACCACGGGGCAGTACCCCTGCCTCGGGTGGTGTTGTGTCTGTGTGCGTGTGTGTGGAATGTGCTGATGTGCTGATGCGAGAATAGTGTTTGAAAATGTGTTAATGTCGGTCTGGGAGTCTGCGGGGTGACTAGTGTCATTGTGTTTTTGGAAGGAGGACCAGTCGGCTTTGCGAAGGTTCCATCTAGCAGAGAGTACAAATTTGTCTGTCCTGAAGGGACTTGAAGCTCTAAGTGAATTGGGTAATGATCGCTAAAAAGAGGGTCAGATTGTGCATTAAATGTAAAAAGAGTCGC
>JAXIVJ010009184.1:2500-12500 GCA_036785665.1 Chirona hameri
GAAGCATGCCCTGGTACACCCGATACACAAGTCCGGGATCCTGACAATCCTTCCAACTTCCGTCCCATCTCAATCCTTCCTGTCATGGCGAAGGTAGTGGAGAAGGTGGTACAGCACCAGCTCCACCACTACCTCGCATCCAACCATCTCCTCTCCCCATCCCAGCACGGTTTCAGGCCCCGGCACTCTACCGAGACAGCCCTCATCAACATCTCAGACCGCGCGTTTTCCGCCATGGATCAAAGTAAAATTTCGCTCCTTTGTCTTATCGATTTGAGTCGCTGCTTCGATGTCATAGATCATGCCAAACTGCTAGCCAAATTGCAGCTTTACTGCATCGACACTTCCTGGTTTGCTAACTACCTGTCCGGCCATACGCAGAGCGTCAGTCTCTCCTCAACATTGATATCGGCATCTCGTCCAATCACTCAGGGAGTTTTCCAAGGCTCCTCTCTCGGCCCGCTACTCTTTACTCTATTTGCAAATGACCTCAGCCTGCATGCCGCTGGCGCTTTTGTCACGCAATACGCCGACGACACCCAGGTTCTCGTCTCTGGCCAAAAATCCGCCCTTCCGGCTCTGATCGGTGACATGGAAGCAGCCCTATCCTCCCTGGACGCGTACTTTCGGTCAAGCGGTCTTAAAGTAAACGAAACAAAATTTGAGCTTCTCCCTATCGGCACTCCGCAAAACTTACGCAACATGCCCTCGTTCACAGTGAAATTACGCAACACGGACCTCGTCTCCGGTAACGAAGCCAAAAATCTCGGTATCACTTTCGACCGTTATCTTTCTTGGGATTCACACGTTGAGCAGCTGTCTCGGAGGTGTGTTGGCATCCTGACCGCCATCTCTCACCTACGTCACTACCTACCACCCGGCTGCCTACCCACCCTCGTCTCGGCCCTGGTCTTCTCGCATATTCGCTACGGACTCGCAGTGTACGGTAACGGTTCTGGAAAAAATCTGGCTATCATCCAAAAAATATTCAACTTTGCAGCTCGCATCATTTCTGGAAAGCGCAAATTCGATCACATCTCTGGCGTGCGAGAGGACCTGGGCTGGCTGGATTCCCCGGACTTGGTCGTCCATCACACACTGACACTGCTCCACAAGGTCCGTCGCACTGGGCAGCCTGAGTCTCTGGCCGTCCAATTCCGTAGAAACCGCGAGCGACCTAACCACGTGCATAGCACCCGTAGAGACGACCTGCTGAGTCTCCCCAACATACGCGGCTCAGCAGCGGGTAAAAGGCAGTTCGTGTATCGTGCCGCTGACCAGTACAACTCGCTGCCACCTGAGTTTACCGCCATGCCTATCACATTGTTTAAGCGCGCATTGAAGAGGCGACTGGTGTATGGTAACGATGACGATCGCCGCTGATGGGCTGATCTGATGTGACGCAGACTGATATGTTCATTTCGACTTTTAACTGTACTGTATGCTTGTATTTTACCCACTTCAACGCCATCATTGTGTGACTCTGTGCCAGGAATAGCCCCTTTGGCTTCGGCCATGTATAGGGGACGGCTACTACGAGGTTAATAAATAAATAATTAAATATCCCACCCACAAGACAGCCAACAACACAGACTCTCACTGCAAAACAACTTGGACATGATAAGACAGTACGGCACCGACTGGGCTATTACATTTAACGCGGACAAGACAGTACAACAAACATTCACAAACAGGCGTAATGACCAAGACTTTGACCTCTCTTTCGATGGACAACCCCTACTTCCCGTGACTTGCCACAAGCATCTAGGACTACATCTCTCCACTGACCTGCATTTTCACGAACATATCAATTCCTAGATACGAACCATAAATTATCTCTTAGGACCTATTTATCCTGTTGCAAGGTTTCTACCAAGATCAGTACTTAAAGAAATATATTTAATATACATACGACCACACTTTGACTATTGCGACATAATCTACGACGGTAACCTGACTGCCCCTGACTCAATACGACTCCAGACCATACGGAACCGCTGTGCACGACTAGTGACTGAAACCTTGTTTCGCACACCCACCAACGCTCTACTTAACGACCTAGGATGGGAACGACTAGCAACGAGACGACTCATTCACAGACTTCTCTTTTTCCATCGACTATATTACAACTACCCGCCTCTTCCTTCATACCTGACTAACCTCTTGCCAAACACAAGACAGGACGCTACAGGACTTCAGTTACGTAACGCACACCTTCTCTCACTTCCCCCTATCCGGTTAACTTCCTTTCGGAAATCGTACATCCCTGCTACGATTAGACAGTGGAGCCTTCTTCCTGAAACACTCCGTAACACTCCTTCTCGACGTGACTTTTCTCGTCAAGTCTGGCAGCGATTCGGGGCACCCGAGCCACCAGCACTTAACTCCGTAGGTACAAAAACACTAAACACACAACACACAAGACTACGTGTCGGCTTATCAACACACGAGCCCACCTCTTTCAACTCCAACTCACACCAAGTCCGTTGTGTTCTTGTGGACACACGTACGAAGACACTATCCATTACATACTCTGGTGCCCCCTATACACGAATCACAGAACGAACCTCTTTAACGCAGCGCGACGCATTGTGCGCGACTTTGATGATTTGACACCCAAAAACAAATTAGAGCTCCTGCTCTTTGGTAGAAATATTTCACAAACACAGGGTATAGACATCGCACATCACTTACAGACATTCATAGCACTTTCACAAAGACTCAACACCCACAAATAACACAACAATCACACATTACCAGCACTTTCACCACGCTGACCTGCTGTTGCCGCCTGTGCCTGGCCACCTGATTTTCGAATGGCCGCTCGGCGGGCTGGTAGCGGGGCCTACGTGATTTGTTCCTTAGTTTTGGTAAAATTTCTGTTTCTTTTGTTTCATCTGGAGAGGCGCTATGATTTAAGCTTTTGCTTTTGTGCCAATCCATTATTGTCCTGTTTGATTTGATGTCTTTTTGTTAACAAAATACACGAACTGAACTGAACTGAACCGGGCCCACATTCCGCAGCTCTGGCTCCACCATCGATGTGATCAGTAGTAATGGTGAGCTGCAGCGGCAGGGAATACTACACTGTGACTACAGTGACCACAGCTGGGCGCGTGCCACCTTCAGTCTGGCCGGTCTCCGTCCCAAACCGACCGTGGTGACAGCTCGGAGTTGGCGCAGAGTCAACGCTGACGAGCTAAACCAGCGGCTACAGGAGATCGACTGGAGCTCGGTGTACCATAGTGTCGACCCAGCTGAGCAGTGGGAGTACTTCCTGAGCGTCACACGGCCCGTACTGGACGAGGCGGCACCTCTGAAACGGACTAGAGTACGGAACCCCACAGCCCCGCCCGTGACCGAGGCCACCAAACAGCTGATGGCAGAGCGGAGAGTGGCACTACGGAGCGGCGACCGTGACCTCTACCGGCAGCTGAACCGGCGCCTGCAGGCTGCGATACGTGGTGACACCCACGACGTTGATCAGCGGCACATCCGTGAGCGCGGACCGGCGTCTCTGTGGAGGGGGGTGCAGCCAGTGGTAGCATCAAAAAAGGCGAGCAAACCACCTGTCACTGCCGAGCAAGTAGACGTCGATGCGCTCAATAGGTACTTTGTTGAGATCGGAGTGAAGACGTCGCGCACTGTTGACATATCTGGACCTGAGCTACATGTTCGTTTGCCTCGAGTGTCGACGGGCTCGTTTGTGGTTGCACCTGTCACGCCTGAATACCTCTACTCTGTCGTTGGTAGAATGAATGATTCTTCAGCTTGCGGCGCTGATGGTTTGTGCATTCGCTTCATCAAAAAGTGCCTGTTCTCGCTTTACCATGTTCTAACTCACATTGTGAACTCTAGTCTCACATCGCACACTGTTCCGGAGTCCTGAAAACTCGCTCTTGTTCACCCTATTCCAAAGGCGGCCAAATCCGATGACTTTAGCCGGTATAGACCGATATATATTATTTCAACTATAGGAAAAATCACGGAGCGAGTTGTTTCTGAACAGCTGTATTCTTACTATTCTACTCACCACTTGTTCTCCCCTAATCAGCATGGCTTTAGAAGCAACCATTCGACGGACACCGCGCTGCTCACCCTCACCGATCATGTTTTTCGTTCTATGGACCGGCGTGAAGTTACTCTTCTGTGTCTAGTAGATTGTTCGCGCTGCTTCGATTGCATCCCACACGACTCGCTGCTGCGTAAGCTGGAACTATATGGAGTGGACACGCGCTGGTTCCAAAGCTATCTGACTGACCATTATCAGCGAGTGCAGGTTCAGTCCTCCGGAACTTCTCGCGACCGCACGCTCTCTCGACCACTTCTGAATCCTATCGGCACCTATCAAGGTTCCGCTCTCGGGCCTCTTCTTAACAACGTGTACGCCAACGATCTGCCGCTGAACGCAGACGACTCCACTGTCATCATCGCCTACGCGGATGACGTCCAGATATACGTCACAGGCCCACCGAGAAAACCCTGTCAACTTATTCGATCACTGGAAAACAACCTGTCTGTTGTCTCCAACTGGTATAGCAAAAACGGTCTTAAAATCAACGCAGCAAAAACACAGTTCATCGTGCTCGGCACTCGTGAAATGACTCGGCGCATTCCTCCGATCAGTATTGCCTTCTCCGGCTCAACCATCACCTGCTCGGACACGGTCAAAAACCTTGGTGTGTGGTTTGATAGTGACATGACGTTCGCCACGCATACAAACGACGTAATACGGCGGTGTACCGGCACTCTGTGTGGGCTGAGCCACAGCAGACACAGTCTCCCCCAGTCAGTGATGGCTACACTGGTACAAGGCTTGGTGTTTTCTGTTCTCCGCTACTGTCTGTCAGTGTATGGCGCTAGTAATGTCACACAGCGTAAACTGCTTCAGAAGTTAATTAGGTTCGCCGCGCGGGTGGTCTCTGGCCGAAGGAAGTATGACCATGCGAGCGACGTAATTGATGAGCGCGGCTGGCTTCATGCTGACAACATGTACAATTACCACCGCCTCGTGTTGATGAGTAAAATGTTAGCTACCTCTGCGCCGCCAGACCTTGCTGCTAGTTTGACCATCAGGCGGAGTGTACACGGGAGAGACACCCGAAACAGTGATATGTTGGTGACCCCGACCATCAGGTCAGAGTCTGGGAGGCGCCGCTTTTTGTACTCGGCGGTATCCGACTATAATGAGTTGCCGCCAGCACTGCGTGGTCTGAGCCACGCCGGTTTCAAACCCGCCCTCAGAAACTATCGCCTGGAGCGACAACGTGAGCCCTAGCAGGCACTTCAGTGCAAAGTGCCCACTGTGATGCAGTGTGTGTGTTATTGTTCTGTATCATGTATGGCATGTATGTGTGTTGTCCCACTACCCAAGTCCAGCAAATATTTGACTCGAGCATGTAATAGCCGTATGTTTACGGATATGCCTCACGACGTGAAATAAATAAATAAATAAATTATTGACGCCGACTTTAACAACTATACTTTCAAAATTTCGGGCTTCAGTCTTTATACAAATAACGTAAATACATCACCACGCCGTGGCGGCTCGGCATTGCTTATTTCAAACAAACTTTTGCATCACCAAATTGATCTTTAAACAACCCTAGACGGAGTCGGCGTCAATATTAAAATCGCTCAGCTATAAATAACTTTAATCTCTATTTATTTCCGTCCTACTGAGGACTTAGACACTGATTCTCTCTCTCAGCTTATAACAAATATTAACACCCCGTGTTTGATTATGGGCGACTACAACGCCCATCATCAAACATGGGGACAGAGGCGGAACTTTTTGTTTTTCGTTGGGGTTGTAATTGAGTCGGCGACGGGGGGGGGGGGTAGTAAAAGCGACTAATGATAAAAACGAAGTATGCGCAAAATTGAAGTTTAACACCTTAGAATGAACATAGGTTGTATTACCTCATTACTGACGTATTTTAGCAACAGCGAGGTGTGCAATCTTAAAAAAAAATTGAAAGTATCATGGTTGGGTCAAAGTAGGCAAAGACTACCTCATGGTAGCCATTATTAAGGTTGTACATAAATGGTGTGACTCAGCAACTAGCCATTTCTTGCAAGAAAGGCATCTCCTGGTGATGCCAATGGTCCAGGTCCGGCCCTTTTATATATTACAGTGAGATATAAAAATACATATAACATATTTGATATTTCCCACAACTCACAAGGCCATGGGTGGATAATTGTTTTCAAAGTTGCCCCGGCCGAGGACAGGGGCGCAACCAAGGGGCCCTAGGGGGCACGTGGCGGGGGATGTCCGTGAAGTTAGTGACGGAATCGGATTCGAATTCAGCGTCGAGTAGAGATTTGCTTCAAAATGTGGGAACAGTTCAATTGGGGCACGCTGATCACGCAAATGACATTCATTTTGACATTCAAGGTCATCTTCAAAATCATCTTCAAGGTCAAAGGATTCATTCAAGGTCATCTTCAAGGTTCAAGGGGTGGCTCAAAACGACCCGAAGTTATTGTCCGATCGCAAAACAAAGTAATGGTATCATTATATTCCTCGGGTCAATATCTAGGCGCAGCGTTCGAAACCTCACTGGAGGCAAATGACCTTGACCCTCATTTTCAAAGTCAAGGACAAATAACCCGAAGTTATTGTCCAATCGCCAAAATAATGGTCTCATTCGATTCCTCGGGTTAATATCTAGCCACAGCCTTCGCAAACTCACTCGTGGCAAATGACATTGACCCTCATTTTCAAGATCATAGGACGGGGCGGCTCAAAACGACCCGAAGTTAGAAGCCGATTGCCAAAATAATGGTCTCATTCGATTCCTCGGGTCAGTATCTGCCGTAACCTTTGCAACCTTACTCGTGGAAAATGACCTTGACCCTCAATTTCAAGGTCAAAGGACTCAAGACCACCCGAAGTTATCATCCAATCGCCATTGATCTTGAAATTGAGGGCCAATGTCATTTGCTACGAGTAAGGTTGCGAAAGCTACGGCTATATACTGACCCGATGAATCGAATGAGACCATTATTTTGGCGATCGGACAATAACTTCGGTTAAGATTACCGTGAATGTCAAAATGAATGCCATTTTCGTGATCAGCGTGTCCCAATTGACCTGTCACCACATTTTGAAGCGAATCACTACTCGACGCTGAATTCGAATCCGAATCCGTCGCTAACTTCATGGACATGCGGGGGGAATCACGATTGAGGGCGCCTCTCCTGGGCGTCTGGACACCGAAGGTGCCACTCTCGAGTGTTCACTATTCACTAAGACAAAATTGGCAAGGCTCAGCCTCCCTTGACTACCCCCCCCCCCCCCCCCCCATTTCAAAAGCGCACCGAAAGCGCAATTTTACCCATAATTTTCACAGATAGTCGTACCAAGTATGCATTTTTATGCTGGGATTATATTTGCGTTTCTGTATTCTTTTTAAATAATAACTAAGGTCTTGCAAAAAAAGGTCTCTCAAAAGTGGCTGCCCTGGCCCCGCCGGACCAACTTTGAAGTTGCCCCGGCCGCAGCCGCCCTATAGGATTTTCCACCCATGCACAAGGCAAACAAATTAGGCGAGAACCAAACAGCATTATTTTAGTAAGGCAATAAATTAATCCCATCACCGAAATGACTAACTTTATCACCGTAAATGACTTAAAATCACCGAAACGTCACAACATATTGAGAATTTTGGGCTTCGGCCGATGGACTTCTTTAAAAATATGTAAACTGGCTCCAAGGGTTAGGTTAGGTGAGGTGAGATGAGGTGAGGTGAGGTGAGGTGAGGTTGGGTGAGGTGAGGTGAGGTGAGGTTAGGTAAGGTTAGGATAAAAGCTTGAGAAATAAATGGTGATGCTTTAACATGGAAGTCAATGAGAAAGTGGTCATTTCGGTGATGGATTAACCCTCGCCCTACGGGAGCTTTTTCACCTTCGCCCGGGGCTGATAGGGTCCCCTGTTAACTTCCAAACCAAGCAACTTAGAGCAATGCGGAAAGAACCACCATGTTGCCTGTCATGAGAGGAATCTAATAGTATGCGATTTTTAGGTTTCAGGTCAACGGGTGACCTTCCAGGTCAAGTGAATGACCTCGGATTTACCACGTCCAGAGCAGAGATTTTGCTCTGCAGAAAACATCAAAATTAGACATTGATAAATGTAAATAAAAAGGCATGTTCATAGACCAGGTTTGGCTCAGAAATACAAAAAAGGTAATTATTTGTTCTTATCTTGTCAAAAAAGTTAAAAAACGTTATTAAAAAAATGACGTCATCAGTTTCTTACACTAAGAGAGCCATCACTCAGTCAAAAATGAAGATATTGCTTTGAAATGAGGTATGGGTATTTTCCATTCTCAGTACTCTCGCTTATATTCCGTTTTTTTAATATCTTTGCAAATTTCGATTTTGTGGGGATTTAAAAAAATAGGGGTCAAAAACCCCAAATTTTTACAATCCGAGATCGCCATTTTAAAGAGAATGCCATTTTGTATCTTTGGTGAAATGCGTTTGCAATTTGTTTCAAAACTCTGTTTTCTACGATTTTGCAAATATTTATAATTTTTTACCAACATGACGTCATCAAAACATGATTATCTCCCAAACTACTCTATCAATTTCAATTAAAGTTTTACAGCCTACGTATTATTGTTGTAAACTCAACTACCAAAAATTTCAGCAAGATGCATTGCATGTGTAAAAAGTTATTCAAGATAAACCTCAGGGGGGGGGGGGCTGTCAGGGCCCCCCCCCCCCCCGTAGGGCGAGGGTTAATACTCTGCCTTTTAGGAATAATAAAAGACGTATGTAAAATTAGCAGCTGATTGATATTGCCCAATCTATAATTTGGAGGCCCGTCGCCTCAGAATTGCCTGAAACTTGACAGGTAGGTTTCTCCTTGCCACGCTAAACACGAAAAACGTAAAATTATCCTCGAATACGGGCTACTTCGAAAGTTATAACGTTTTGAGTTTTGAATGTCTGTCAGTTGAATATCTGGCTAACTTGACGCGGAAAGCCTCCAATTCCTGCGCAGTCGTTTCAAAATAAAGGAAGACAGACATTCAAAACTTAAAAAATGCATAACTCCGAAAGTAGCCCGTGTTCCAGGCTAATCTTACGTTTTTCGTGTTCAGCGTGGCAAGGAGGGCCTACCTGCCAAGTTTCAGGCGATTCTGAGGCGAAGAGACTCAAAACTGTATATCTCTAAAACGGTATAACTCTGAAAGTATCCCGCGTTCCAGACTAACTTTACGTTTTTCGTGTTCAGCGTGGCAAGGAGGAAGTACCTGCCAAGTTTCAGGAAATTCTGAGGCAATGTGCCTCAAAATTGTAGATTGATACTACTGGGCAATATCAATCTACTGCTAATTTGACGTAGCTTAATAAAAGAGACAAATATGACGCAGCTATGTTAAATATGTACATTTATTTTGCCCTTGTATATTGCTTTCAATATTTATGCTGTTTTCACATGCGTTTTTTTTTTATTGATGTTAGATTAGGCTATTCTCTTTTAAAATGACTTTTACTGATGTGGCCCTCTACTTTTCAACACCATGACCACTGACCAGGTATATCTTGTGAAAATAATGTTTGTCTGGCTAAAAATTGAAGGTTGTGGTAATCCTAAATTTAAACTCATTTGATTTGGGTCTATGATTATTTGTGGTCTTTTTCCAGCTCAGGATGATTGGTATGCCTTCATGTCTTTCACACACCAAAATATTTATAATATTGTTCAAGTTCTTCATTAAGTGTCAATTTCACCAACATAATTTAGCTCAAAATGTAATATAACTTTTGCCAACCGCGTAAGGGTGCATTCTAATGTTAAATGTGTGACCTATCCAGAACTAAGCCCAATGTAAAATATGCTACACTCAATCTTGTTTTGCTCATGTTTTTATGTTAACACCTATATATTGCCCTTTTGTGGGTGTCTGAAACTGACAAAAATGTTACCCGTTTGTCAGTAAGCAGTGTTGTTCTAGTGTTTATGACCCCAACTGAATATGAC
>JAXIVJ010009184.1:17500-52127 GCA_036785665.1 Chirona hameri
CGCACGCACGCACGCACGCACGCACGCACGCACGCACGCACGGCACGCACGCACGCACGCACGCACGCACGCACGCACGCACGCACGCACGCACGCACGCACCACGCACGCACGCACGCACGCACGCACGCACGCACGCACGCACGCACGCACGCACGCACGCGCACGCACGCACGCACGCACGCACGCACGCACGCACGCACGCACGCACGCACGCACGCACGCACGCACGCACGCACGCACGCACGCACGCACGCACGCACGCACGCACGCACGCACGCACGCACGCACGCACGCACGCACGCACGCACGCACGCACGCACGCACGCACGCACGCACGCACGCACGCACGCACGCACGCACGCACGCACGCACGCACGCACGCACGCACGCACGCACGCACGCACGCACGCACGCACGCACGCACGCACGCACGCACGCACGCACGCACGCACGCACGCACGCACGCACGCACGCACGCACGCACGCACGCACGCACGCACGCACGCACGCACGCACGCACGCACGGCACGCACGCACGCACGCACGCACGCACGCACGCACGCACGCACGACGCACGCACGCACAGCACGCACGCACGCACGCACGCACGCACGCACGCACGCAACGCACGCACGCACCGCACGCACGCACGCACGCACCGCACGCACGCACGCACGCACGCACGCCACGCACGCACGCACGCACGCACGGCACGCACGCACGCACGCACGCACGCACGCACGCACGCACGCACGCACGCACGCACGCACGCACGCACGCACGCACGCACGCACGCACGCACGCACGCACCGCACGCACGCACGCACGCACGCACGCACGCACGCACGCACGCACGCACGCACGCACGCACCGACGCACGCACGCACGCACGCCACGCACGCACGCACGCACGCACGCACGCACGCACGCACGCACGCACGCACGCACGCACGCACGCACGCACGCACGCACGCACGCACGCACGCACGCACGCACGCACGCACGCACGCACGCACGCACGCACCCGCTCGCTCGCTCGCTCCTCGCTCGCTCGCTCGCTCACGCGCGCACGCGCGCACTCGCACACTCGCACACTTCAGCACACTCGCACACTCGCACACTCGCACACTCGCACACTCGCACACTCACACGCACGCGCACGCGCACGCTCACGCTCACGCACTCACGCCCACGCCCACGCCCACGCCCAAACGCACACGCCACAACGCACACGCACACGCACACGCACACGCACACGCACACGCACATGCACATGCACATGCACACGCACACGCACACGCACACGCACCACGCACACGCACACGCACACGCACGCACACAACACCACCCGGGGCAGCGTTCTGCCCCGGGTGGTGTTGTTTTGTTTTGTATTTTTTGTTTTGTTTAAAAATGGGGGCCAGGGGGCAAAAAAATCCGAACGTTTTTGGTATTTTTTGAAAGGTCATTGCGGCCATGTGGTTCGGCCGACTTTCATGCCCCAAACTTTTTTGAGCTTCAAATGTACTGGTATTTAATATATCAAAGGACAAAAACAAAAACAAAAATAATAGGCCTATTCAGGGAATGTAAAATGGGGGGATTTTCTGAAGAAACAATATGTGCTTTTCGTGATAGTTTGGGACGACATGAACGTCACATGTGGGCATTACATGCTGTAATTTGTTAAATTTGATATATTGCGCATAGGCGGATCCAGGAAAAACATGGGGCACCATGCGCGTAACGCTTTTACCATCTTACTAATTTGAAGTTGGACCTAATTTGAGGGTGGGTATCGCCTCCCATTTTTTTATCCTGAGTGCACCTCTGCCCCCAAAAATATGCACAATCCCAGCATCTATGATGCATATTGCATTGCAATTGTTTCTGACGCATTGATTGCACTGCAAACCACGAAGGAAATATGCACCGCAAAACCGCATTCGTAACACCCTCCCCAAAACAGGAACCTGGAACCGTTTTTGCTGGACCGATTTTTTCACAATTTTGACACAACACGCGCCATTTAATTTTGGGAAAAGTCACAAAGTTTTAGGACGCTAGGCTTAATGCTTTAGAAGCGGCAAGTGAAATACTACCGGGGGGGGGCAGAATCTGCCCCCGCAGGGAATAGGGTTAAATGTTCTCCCGCTAGCTATCGCCCTATTTCTCTCACTAGTTGCGCATGTAAACTATTCGACCGCATGGTTAATGGACGTATCAGGACATACATCGAAACAAATAATTTACTTTCCCCATTCCAAAGTGGTTTTCGACCAGGTCGATCCACTGCGGACAATTTAGTAAGTCTTGTTTTTTTTTTGGGGGGGGGGGAGGGGAGTGGTTCTCCCCCACACCGTAGTCCAGCCTATAGCTATATTCCGCCGTGGATGGGGAGGAGAACCACTCCCCTCCGGGGCGGGAACCAAATGACTTGCGCCAGTAGCCAGACTCGAACCCGGAACCCTTGGATTCCGAGTCCGACGCTCTACCAACTGCGCCACCCGGCCCCCTTAGTTAGTCTTATTGACTCTGTCCAGCGCGGCTTTCGAGGAAGAGAGGTTACAGTCGCCCTCTTCCTTGACTTGACAGCCGCGTTTGACAGTCAATAAGACTGCACTTCTAGTAAAGGTCCATAAAGCCGGAATCCGAGGTAGACTCGCCAAATTTATAATAAACTTTTTGGGAAACAGAACTTTTAATGTTAATGGTAACACATATTCTTCAAATCAAAATCAGGACCACGGTGTCCCACAGGGATCGGTCCCCTCCCCCAACCCTATTTTTAATCATGATTAATTAAATTTTCAGTAATATTAATAAGAACGACGAAGATCTCAAATAATTAATTCACGCTGATGGCCTGGTGGTGTGGTTCTCCCACTCCAGTGTCGATCGAGCCAGCAACATTTTACAACCTGTTCTCATTGATATAAAGGTGTGGTGCGACCAATGGGGTCTAGAAATTTATCCCAGTAAATCTGCGTCCCTAAATTTCTCGAAAAACCCTGCATATGTGGAACCCTACATTCCATTAAAATATAATAATCAAATTATCCCCTTCGTCAAATCATTCAAATATCTGGGAGTAACGCTGGACACTCGTCTTTTCTTCATCCCACATTTCAATGATTTAGTACAGAAATGTACGCGACGTATAAACATTATGAAATCTTTAACTGGTCGAGAGTGGGGCGCAGACCGCTCCACTCTCCCCCAACTGTAAACTTCCTTGATACGCCCAATCCTGGACTATAATGCATTCTTATTTGATGATATATGTTCCAAACAAATTTAAAAAACTGCAAACTGTCCAGAACGCTGCCTCGCGGATCGTGACCGGAGCCTGCCGAACCACCAACACTCCAAACCTACACATAGACACAAACACTCCTACACTCTGCCGCCGACGCAAACACATGTTACTTCGGTTCTACGCCAGAGCAAGTTCCCACCCTACACGCCCAACATTCCAGATCTTAAATCAGCACGCACCCACAAGACGACAAACACTACTCCAAAAACGACACCCATTTATCAGTCACAGAATCACACAAACACTCACACTATTCAACTTCCCACACATCAACACAATGCCAACACCACCTTTCACATCTCACTGGCTTGACACGACACCAGACATACACCGCTTATTCACACACAACAAAAACACGGTCACGGCGGCAGAGACACACACACTCTTCCACGAACACAAAGCACAACACAACACATACACATACACACGGACGGCTCCCGGGACGACGGCCGAACCGGCGGAGCCGGTTCGGCCGTCACACAAAACAGATAATAACACAAATACAGATAATAATAACTTCCGCCTACCAGACATAAATAGCGTGTTTACAGCAGAGCTATCAGTAATTGTATTAGCATTAATATATATATTAGAACGGAAAAACTCAAAGAAGTAGTTATATGCACATATTCGTCCGCCTCACTCTTTGCCATTTCCTCGATTCGTGACTGCAGAAACTCGATAATTTTCAGAATTCGACTGCTTATCAAATATTTACATAACAAACAAATCACAATTAAGTTCCTCTGGATCCCGGGACACGCCGGTATCCCGGGAAACAAGGAATCCGACAGACTCGCGAAATTAAGCTTAAAATCACCTCGAGAAAACCATTTTCCAAGCCCTCTAACAGACGTTCTAAATTACATAAATCAACAATTTAACATATTGCGCCAGCGCGAGTGGGACGCTGTTCCGCATTTCCACCTGCACCCAATCAAACCAAATGTTAAACATTTCATATCTAGTCATCAGAATTGCAGAGATAAAGATATAATATTAGCGCGCCTCCGCCTCGGTCACATGCAAATTACACATTATCACATTCTCGATCAGGTTCCGCCCCCAAATTGCCAACACTGCCCAGGTTATCCGTGATATACAATTAAACATTTTCTTATTAACTGCCCTGTGCACAATGTCAAACGCCAGCAAATTATTAATTACACGCGACCGAGCTTGGTCACGTGACTTTGGACGGCGCTTTACTTCGACATGTTGCGCTTAGGTATGACTCGACGTTTTACGTAATTAAAAGTGTTAGCACGCCTTTGCGGTAGGATTTGTTTGCCATCAAAGTGTTCTGAAATGTATATGAAATCAACTCAACACTGATGAAACCATTACATTGGCCAAGAGACTCTTTGCCATTTTGGTTATTTTTCTGAAAACTCGCGTGGATATTGCACACATTTCCTGAGTTTGCGCTTGAAGATGACACACTGTTGTCGTATCCTAGTGCAGTCATGAGTGAATAGCTCCCTTTTTAGACTGAGTTATAAACACGTCCGACAGATGTCACCCCCATCGAAGGACGTCAACGACGCCATTTCGATATTTCTACGAGTGGGAGTTCGGCTGATCGACGTATCCTGACGTATCCTGTTCGGTACGTATCCTGACGTATCCTGTTTCTCAGATTTTGTGGCATAGGCTAACATAAATATATTATGTGCTGGGTATCATAATTTTTTTCATTGAGTGGTTTTAGTTGTCGATTGTCTGGCGATTTCATGGTGGTTATAACCATTATATTGCGGTTCCTTGCTCCGTGCAAAGTCGGTTCCAGGCAGTTTGTTTGGGGAGGCAAATGTAAAAAAAAAATCGGAGGAAATAAAAAAAACATTTGATTGTTGCTGCCTTGTGCACTAGGGTTTGGTTTGAAATATACTTATTTCCAAACATTAAGAATTAATTTGTTTACAATCATGGATTCAATGTTCAGTGTTTGACGTTTGTACAGAAAGCCAAGGCCATAGAGACACGGAAAGCATTGGTTTCAAGAAAAATTATCCAATGTGACTTTTTCCTCAGTAGAAAACCACTTCCAGACACATTATATTCATGTGATTTTTGGCCGCAGCACATTTGCAAACAAGGTATGATAAGTGATAACACTTGTAGAGAATGGATAAATCTGCCCTTGTAATTGCTAATTAATTGATTGTATCTGCCCTTGTAATCAGCCTTTGCAATTAACTGAATTGATAACACTTCTTTGTCTTTTTCTGCTTATGAAGAAAAGTTCATATTGAAGTGATTATCGTTGTTTAGAAACTAGAATTAACTGTATGTAAGGAAATGTCCATTTTGGGAACATTTCAATATTTCCGGGGAGGCTACATAGGTTCCTGACTACATAGGTTAGTCACACAAGGTGAATTGGATGAAGAATTGATATTTTCTCTCACATTTATCACCAGGCTATCAGCCAAACGCAGCGTGTGGCCGTCTGGCCGTCTCGTCCCTCAGCTGGACCGGTGCACCTAAGGATAACTCGGTATAATGGGTGGTCAATATTGCCAGATTTTGACTCACCAAACAGGTTTTATCATCTAATATGCTAGTAAAATGTCCAATTAGCCTAGAAACATTAATTATTATTACATTCGGGAACGGGTGGATTCCGCACAGGCGGCTGAACAGAGTGTTACGATCCGTGTTTCGGATGCGACATTTTGCTCTTGAAAATAGGTCGATATTAATGTCCTATAACTTGCCACAGTGTTGTACTATCCGGGACATCTGCACTTCTAGTGAAAGATTATGGTTCTGGCAACAGTGTTTGATGCTTAAAATTAAGTTTTATCTTTACCCTAACATTTGGCAACATGTTTATATCATGCATGTTTTATAAGTGATAATGCTCGTAACGTCTAGACATAAAAGGGCAGCAAAAAAATTACACCACAGTGCACCAATAGTGTCCCCTCCTAAGTTTTTCCTCAAGACATATCTTTTAAGATGGTATATTATTATTTGTTTGTTTTGACTTGCGACGGGGAGCTCCAGGAAGCATTTATCTCGGTAATGTACCTTCATGTTTGCCTCGAATGGCATATGGGTAAAACCAAGACATTTCGACAAGTCAAGAACACGCATCGCTCATTTTTTGTTCAAAATTGGTGTATGGGGACTGGGGTTATCGTGGCCCCCGAATTCAGTTCTATGAGAATGAGCTTGATCTGACTTCCGCTTTCCAAGTTATAGCCACAGGCATTTTTCGAAGCCACGCTGTAGAGGCACCTTAAGAGACCACATTTATATATTTGAATGAATTAAAATAGTATAAAAAAACTTTCGTAGCTGGCTTTGGAGCGATACGGACCTTTTGTTTCCAGCTTTTGCTACGTGACTTTGAGTGACCTTGACCACGACATCACGTGATTTTTTGTTCGTTAACCTGTGGTGACCCCAAGTACACCTCTGATTCCAATTCTTCACTTTGTGTAATAGTTGTCCGTACATTGCCAAACAATTTAAAAAAAAACGTTTTCCTACCCGACATGTGCATGGATCCCAAAAATGGATCCCGGGATCCTATCCCATGGACCTTGGATCCGGGATCCTATGGGATCATAGCTCACCCTCTCAATTTTGTCGAGAGATCCACTTAGATCATAGATCCAAGATCGAATTTTGCCGAGAGATCCACCCAAATCCAAGATCCATCTTTAAATTTTGCCGAGAGATCCACTGGGATCTCTCGGCAGACCAACAAAAAGACTCAGAGGGATCCAGCAGATTCGGCATATGTTGATAAATGTCAGCTGTACAAACCAGAGTTCGCCACGGGCCGGTCTGGCCCTATGCTATATATGGCAGGATCTCTCGACCATAGGCCGGGCCTCAACTTTAAATAAGGAAATAACTGGGCTCTGGACGGACCTGGGCTGAGAATGTTGTGGTAATGCGCGCAAGCTCAGGTCAGAGCTTAACAGCATTTTAACCAGCAGTTCACTTCCACAGCAACACACTGCTCCTGTGGCTGTGTTTTTTTTGTTAGCATAGTTGGTTCATTGTTTCACATTTATAGTATGCAAGTAAATATGCTAGGATAATGATTGCAAGTTTTGTGAAAATAATGATATGCTTAATCTGAACGGGCCGGACAGGGCCTGGGCCTCAATATTATTAATTTGACCGGACCTGGTCCGGGCCTGGGCTTGGTTGCTACGTGTTTTGTTGCGTCAGCCATGCAAATGCTTGGTGATGTGCTCCTACCCTTGTTTCGCCGTTCAGGAGATGTGGCGTTTACAATTGTTAGGTTCTGTATAGTTGTGCCTGTAGTCATCTGCACACATAAACAGGCAACAGTGTGACAGGCAGTATAAACAGGCCCCGTGTGACCAGTTACGTAGCCAAGGGGGGGGGGGGGGCATGGGGGTCATGCCCCCCCCCCCCCCTGAGCAAAATCAATTTACACTAGATAACATGAGATTCTCTGTCTGACGACCCCCCCCCCCCCCCCCCCCCCCCGTCAACAACATATGGCTGAGGAGCGAATTTTATTTCTACCACCGACGTGCCCCCCCCCCCCCCCCCTGAGAAAAATCCTGGCTACGTGCCTGCGTGTGACACTTTCTTTGTGTTGTCCGAAAGTTTGTGACAGACAGAAAGGTGTTTGCCCCTCTGCGGCTCGACTGCTGCCGAGACTTGATAAGCACACTGTTGATGAGTATCGTCTGGATCGTTTGGTATCCGAAGCGGGACACGTTCGATGCCGTTCAGACTGGGAATATGATCAACAGTAGGCGGCGATACGGGAGTGGTGATTGGATGTATCTGGCCGATTGCTGATTGGATGGTTCACGAAATGAGTCGCTGTTAGAGTGTCTGTGTTCCCTACAGCATAGACGCGTCCTCGGGTGCGAACGACTTTATCAGATGGAATCTGATAACAGTCACGCGCGGCATCTGTTGTCGTTGCATATCCGTGGAATCAATAACGGCATCATGCAATGATGTAATGTATAACATATGTTATACACGTTGTAATGTACTGGCTTCATATAACTTAAATCGCAGCGTATTTTAGATTATGAGACAACAATCCATGCATTTTAACTAAGCAACATGCCTTGAAATTACGTAATTTGCATGCATTAGACTGGCATAATCAAATGCAGCAGGCAAGACCCGAAGTACTGAGACAAGGCGTGGCGCCTCACTGGCCCCGCGCGTCTTTAGTGCCTCTATTGCCTTTCCAAAGTGGGAGTCCCGCGTCCAATAGACAGAACTTGTCGCACTGGTCTATTTTGACGGCACACTCAGGGAGGCAATCGAGTTATCATCCGGCCATACAACAGCGGCGTCACCACTGCCAACTTGCCTCCTGCCATGCAAACGACGTCGCTCATTGTAACTTTAGTCCGTTTATGAGATGATTGCACAAGTTTGGACAACCAGTGGTGGCGAATTTTGCGCGAGACTTGTGTCTATGTGTTAGCCGTTGTGCAGCGCTCAGAATTTTTTATTGGCTCCCTGCCTTTGTCGTGAAGTGATGAAGTATGCCTTTGTCTCGGGGCGTGCGTGAAAGTTATTGTTGTTTCGGTTTGAAGCCCCGCTGTGACAACTGTTTGATCAAAGGACTGATGCCGTTCATGCTGTTGTATTCCTTTCCACGTCGTTTCGAGCTGAGTCGAGTCGAATCGAGTCGTTCCGAGCCGAGCCGAACCCTGCCTCTGCCATATGCTGGCGTCGCCGGTTGGTTAGTCGTGCTCTGCGGACGACGGTGCCTGTTGAATTCTGCATGAGGGTGGTTACGGCGGCTGCATCTGCGGCGCGAGCTTCTGTGACGGCCAGGAGGCGTAAAATGTGGTTACGACCGTGCCGGAACGGCCTGACCGCGGACACGCCGGTCCCGGAGCCGCAGCGCTCGTGCCGGGTAAACGACAGATATATGGACAGGCCGAGTCAGGATTGAAACGCGGCGAAAAACGACCACGACCGACACTGAGCTTCTGCAATGGGTTTTCTGATGAATGGTGCTAGCTAATCGCCAAGGGATTTGGTGGAAATATGAGGTCGACTTTTGTCTGCAGTAGTGTTGGCAGGGAGTTGTGTTGCTAGAATGATCAGGCAGTATTGGATCTGTTATCTGTTTAATCCGGACGAGTGTCCGATCTGTTATCTGTTTAATCCGGACGAGTGTCCGATCTGTTATCTGTTTAATCCGGACGAGTGTCCGATCTGTTATCTGTTTAATCCGGACGAGTGTCCGATCTGTTATCTGTTTAATCCGGACGAGTGTCCGATCTGTTATCTGTTTAATCCGGACGAGTGTCCGATCTGTTATCTATTTAATCCGGACGAGTGTCCGGTGTTATCTGTTTAATCCGGACGAGTGTCCGATCTGTTATCTGTTTAATCCGGACGAGTGTCCGATCTGTTATCTGTTTAATCCGGACGAGTGTCCGATCTGTTATCTGTTTAATCCGGACGAGTGTCCGATCTGTTATCTGTGTAATCCGGACGAGTGTCCGATCTGTTATCTGTTTAATCCGGACGAGTGTCCGATCTGTTATCTGTTTAATCCGGACGAGTGTCCGATCTGTTATCTGTTTAATCCGGACGAGTGTCCGATCTGTTATCTGTTTAATCCGGACGAGTGTCCGATCTGTTATCTGTTTAATCCGGACGAGTGTCCGATCTGTTATCTGTTTAATCCGGACGAGTGTCGATCTGTTATCTGTTTAATCCGACGAGTGTCCCTGGACGATAATATTGTGAGAGCACTTTGTGGTGCGCGTGTTGTGGTCAGCTTCTCAGTGTCCGGCTCCAAAGTGTTGGTCTGATGTTCATCTCATCTGACGAACGCAGCCGCTCCACTGCTAATACTGTACTGCACTGCGTCCACTGCTACGCTCGCATGCATTCATTTGATACAGAACGTCCTTTGTACTAGACGCTCCGTTATTGGGTGTGGGTGAGTGGCCGCAATGAAGTATATTGCACCACTGTATTCGGTTCCCCAAAACTTAATCGCAGTCTTGGTGAAAATGGCCTTACGTTGCGATTTGAACACGCTTGTCAAATGTTCTATTTATATAGTTAGTGTGCTGCGGTTTTAATTTTTCATGCCATTTTCCAGAATCTTTCTTCAGGATTTGCTGTAATTTCGACGGCGAGAGGCCGCCACTTCTGTCCAACTTATCAGAGCGACCATTATATTGTTCCTTGTAGAAGTGTTTTTTGGCTGGGCCGCTGAACATATAGTTTAAGCTGTGCCCTGCGTGCCACTAAGTTTGACGTTTGAAGGCGTCTAGTTTGGAGACCTCGGGTAACTAGCGCCAACTAGCCTTGTTATGCCCGAGATGTGAGCTGAGTTTCCAGTTCCTTCCGCTCCGGATGTTTAGTGTTTACCATTAGTCAGCTAAGTTCATTCTGGACGTGCAGCACTATTGTGTGCTGAGTCTATTCAGCAGCGATTCCCGGCCCGAAATTGCAGCGTCTGAGTTAACTCAAGGTTCCGTCTATTATGTCAAACCTCTGGTGGAAAGGATGGCATGAGTTAGTGGAATATTTCAATCTCGTTAAACTGGTACTCAACAATAGACTCAATTGGTGAACAATGGAGACAGTTTGCATTTTAGGTGGCCTGGGCACTGCAAAAAATGACACCCCAGACGGGGTAGTGAGTTACCTGTCGATAACCACACCATGGAGACCGTTGGGGGTGTTCCTGAACAATTTTAAATGGGATGTCCAGCGTAAACTCCAGGGAGGTGTCAAGGAAGAATGGAGAGTCGCGGATGATTTAGGGGTTTCAATACCGGGTTTCATACACCCACTTCGGTCTGGAATGACACCTTTTTGAGGAGTCATAAACCACTATTTTTGCGTCACGAATCCCCAGCGAAGTGGCAGATCCCAAATTGGTGGTCGTGCTAAAAAAACCTGAGCGCCCCATAATTTGGCCAGTAACCCCCATATTTTGTTTGACTCTCCATGGGTGCATGATTCCGGGAATCATCTGAATCCACAATATTGCTCATTTTGTAACCTACTCAAATAACACCCTTGTAGGGGTTTGTATGACTACACAAATCCGTGTGCTTTTACATCATTGCGACGCGGCCACGCCAGAGCAAATCACATTAACCAGGTGTATTACATGCAATAACTGCGTCTCCCACGCCTAATGTGCCACGAAAGATAATCGGGTATAGTCGAACTTATTGCTGAATTCCTTTAGCAATCTAGTTCAGCCGATACATGCGCGGACAGAAATCCACCATTTATTACGAGCGAGCGCGAAGCGCTCGCTCGTCTTTCCGTGGTATATGGGAAAAATCTGAATATGAGCGGCCCGGCCCGACCCGTGGCGACGCTTTTGAGAAGCTCATATCTCTGCAACCATACGTCCGATTGACAAGCTGACTTCTTTGCTGAGCAGCCCCATCCTACATACCCTGTTTGAGACCAGTGCTGACTCATGTGGGTGACTACCACTGCGCGTGCTGCGTGACGCGTGAGGGGTGTTGAAAAGCGTTTTCTCGCAAAAACTCTGCAACGGCTGAGCCGATATTGTGCAAATTTGGTGTGTGGTTACGGACCCCTCAGTCGTCAATTTCCCACAAGTCAGGAGTGGGGTGCCTCTGCACGTGCGCACGTGCACACCCCTATTTTATATCTCAGGAACGGCTGAACCGATTGCGCTCTAATTTCGTGTGTGGTTAGGGACCTCTCAGCCATCGCCTTTCCACAAGTCAGGGGTGGAGTGCCTATGCACGTGCGCACGTGCTTACCCCTATTATATATCTCAGGAATGGCTGAGCCGATTGTGTTCAAATTTGGTGTGTGGTTAGGGACCTCTCAACCGCCAGTTTCCACAAGTCATGGGTGGGGTCCCTCTGCACGTGCGCATCTTTTTTTTGTATCTCAGGAACTACTTGCCCGATCGGGTTGAAATTCACCATGCATTTATTTCGCGCTCGCTCGTTCATCGCCAACTACGGCGCATTTCTGGCTATGAGCGACCGCGAAGCGCTCGCTCGTCCTTCCGTAGTGTATGGGAAAACTATGATTATGAGCGGCCCGGCCCGGCCCGGCCCGACCCGACCCGAACCGTGGCGACGCTTTTGATAAGCTGATATATCTGCAACCGCTCGTCCGATTGGCAAGCGGATTTCTTTGCTGAGCAGCCCCATCTAACCTACCCTGTTTGCGACGAGTGCCGACTCATGGGGGTACCACCAAACTAGCTACCACTGCGCGTGGCGCTTGCCGCGTGAGGGGTGTTGGAAAGTGTTTTATCGCAATAACTCCGCAACGGCTGGGCAGATTATGTGCAAATTTCGTGTGTGGTTAGGGACCCCTCAGCCGCCACTTTCACACAACTCAGGGGTGAGGTGACTGCACGTGTGCACGTGCACACCCTTATTCTATATCTCAGGAACGACTGAGCCGATTGTGTTCCAATTTGGTGCATGGTTAGGGACCTTTCAGCCGCCGCCGCCTTTCCACAAGTCAGGGGTGGGAAAGTGTTTTATCGCAATAACTCCGCAACGGCTGGGCAGATTATGTGGCTTTGCACGTGCGCACGTGCACGCCCTTATTCTATATCTCTGGAATGGCTGAGCCGATTGTGTTCAAATTTGGTGTATGGTTAGGGACCTCTCAGCCCCTACTTTCCCACCAGTCAAAGGTGGGTGCCTCTGCACGTGCGCACCTTTTTTTGTATCTCAGAAACTACTTGCCCGATCGAGTTGAAATTCCCCATACATTTCCTTCGCGCTCGCTCGTTCATCGCCAACTACGGCGCCTTACTGGTTATAATTTGGGAGCATAAAATCATTGCATGAAACCAAAACAGACAAATGCATCTCTATCCCTCATCCCCCTCCACACTCATCTCCAATATACAAAAACATCATTATCCAACTACGAAATTTAATTAAATCAATCATTTCCTATCTCAAATATTACATTACAGAACAGTAACATCTAGCGGCAAAACCAAAAATAGCATTGACTAGCGCCATCTATTCATACCTACCAGTGGTGTCAGGAACAATCCGTAAGGGGTCGTTAGCGACACCCCAAAATTCGATGCGGCCAATTTTGGGGAGTTTGCGAGGCTAACTCCAATAAAGAGAGTCGTGGTCGTTCTTCGGGTGTAGATAAGCTAGATAAGTGGAATTTAACTCCTTAACACCCGCACTGGAGAGGGGTATGCCACTAACGCGCACTGGAGGGGGGGGGGGGGGGGGGTGGGGGGAGGGGCGGCACTTTTGTGTCACCCCCCCTGAGATCTCCGAACGTATGAGAGCTAGAACGATCAAACTTAGAGGGTATGTAGGTGCTTTGATGATCTACATTTTCTAAAAATTTAGGTGACCTTAGGTCAATATCTTCAAGGTCAAATTAAGTCACGAAGGTAAAATCTGGCCAAATGCCACCATTTTGGAAATTTGACCTCTGTGACGTCACAGGTCGCCAAGCAGGGTGTCCAAAGTTGTGTTCGGTGATGGAAATTGGCATTGGCTACCGAATGTCGTTTGAATCATCCCGATCCGACCGTTGGTTCCGAAGATATCGCTTTGCCGACCTCGATTCTGGCCGCCATCTTGGACCTCAAATCCATATAAGTCAAAAATGTAACGACCGATTTCCTTTTCTTTTTGCTTTAAACGAGCCGCTGTTGTGTTGGGTTAAATGTCGCATCAAAACCACCGTCCTGCTCCGCGTCGTTTTTGAGCTATTCGCGAAAAACATGTAGGGTGGGGGGCACAAAAGTGCGGTTACAGGACACATTGGCGAATGTCATTTTGCCGAATGTCATTTTGGCGAATGCATATTGTCGAAGGACACTTTGACGAAATGTCTTTTTGACGACATGTGAATATGCCGAAAGCAAAATGGCGAATGCCTTTTTATCGAAATGTCTTTTTGCCGACATGTCATTTTGTCGACATGTCAAAAGGTCGAAATGTGATTTTGCCGAAATGTGAAGAAGTCGAAATGTCCTTTTGCCGAATGTCATTTTGCCGACATGTGAAAAGATCGAAATGTCTTTTTGCCGAGAAACATCATTTTGTCGACATGTGAAAAACCCGAAATGTCATTTTGCCGAATGTTACTTTGTCGACATGTGAAAAGGTCGAAATGCTTTTTTGCCGAAATGTTATTTTGTCGACATGTGAAAAAGTCGAAATGCCTTTTTGACGAATGTCATTTTATCGACATGTGAAATGTTTGAAATTTATTTTTCCCGAATGCCGAATGCCTTTGGTGTCATGCGCAGCAATTGTCATTCGTCAATATTGTTTGTGCGCGTGATGATTTCAGCCTTCGTCTCGGCGCGCTCCTTCATTTCCTCATTCCTTCATTGCGGCAGACTGCTCCATTGCAGCCCTGCTGGGGGCGTGATTGTGTCCCTTGCTCTCCACAAACACCCCGCGAGCATACACGCAAAGCCCTTTGCAACCCAGACGCACTCGGGCGCTGCATCTCATGTATATCTTGTCGTCCCCACTCCTCGAGTTAGCAAACTGCCATATCAACTTTGGAACCAACGATACCAATTTAGAATCAGCTATACCAACTTGGAATATTTTTTACAGGTCAAAACCTGGAACCCTTAAACAAATTGCGCCGCGGAGCGGCGCGAGAATTTTGAGTCTTATGCCCTAGATATGCATTCTCATCAATGCGTCACATTGTTTATGGTGCGAACCTCTAAAAATGTTATTGTGCGTTTAAAAGTGCGTAAAAAAATGTTAAAGTGAAATATTTTGCCCAATTATATAGAAAAGTAGAAACATAACACATAAATGCGCTGAGAAACCACCGTTTTTTTCTTCTAAGCCGCATATAATTGAATTTGTAGTTAAATTGCGCCGCGGAGCGGCGCAAAAATGTTGAGTTGTATTCTCTGGACAAATGCATTCTTACTGTTGAAAGGCCCAGGGTCCCTTTAAATCGTCTAGGGGCCCCTCCGACCTTTTCAACGCCCTTCTGACCTGTTCAGGGACTCATCTGGGATCCGCGAAAAGACTTGATGTGAAGTTGGTGATATATATTAAATAGAAAGAGGGCTTACTCTACAATACAAATTAAAATCGGAGCTTGCGGGTATATTGTAACACCCTTCGTTAGCGATTAAGAGGCATTCGGTAACATGTCATTGCTCATCTTAAAGACGAGCAATGACCTGTTACCGAATGCCTCTTAATCGCTGACGAAGGGTGTTACAATATACCCGAAAGCTCCGATTTAAATATTTTTATTGTGGAGTAAGTCCTCTTCGTATTTAATCTTCATCTGGGATCTCTATGTGCTTTGAGGCCCTTCCAGTCTGACCAGGGACTCCTCTGACCTTCCAAGAAGCCCCTCTTGTGTGTTAAGGGGCCCATTCGGCCTGTTCAAAGGTTCTTCCGCCCTGGCTAGGGACTGAACTGGCTGCTTTGGCATCCTGCCGAAATGCTCAGGAGCCCCTCCGACCTCCCCAGGGGCCCCTCCAGTCTGGCTAGGAACTCATCCGGCATGTTCAAGGGCCCTTCCGACCGGCCCATAGACCGTTTCGGTTTAGTCAGGGGCCCCTCTGACTTGCCCAGGAGCCCCTCCGATCTGCTCAGCGACTCTTCTGGTCGAACTGCGCTGGCTGCTTTGTTGCCCTGCCAACATGCTCAGGGGGCTCTCCTACCTGCCCTGGGCCCCTCTGTGCTGGCTAGGGGCCAATTCGGCATGTTCCGGGGCCCTTCTTACCCGCCCAGGGGCCCTTTCGGTCTGGTCAGGGGCCCCTCCGGTCTGCACAGGGGCATTTTGAACTTGACAGGGCCCCTCTGGTCTGTCCAGGGGCCATCCAGCCTTCTAAAGGGCCCTTGCGACCTGACAAGGGACTGCGCTGGCTGCTTTGTCGCCTTGCGACATGCTCCGAAGGCCCTCCGACCTGCCCTGGAGCCCCTCCCTGCTGACTAGGGGCCCATTCAGCATGTTCAGGGGCCGTCCTGACCCACCTAGGGGCCCTTTCGGTCTGATCAGGGGCCCCTCTG
The DNA here is from genome assembly GCA_036785665.1 of Chirona hameri. NCBI lineage: Eukaryota > Metazoa > Arthropoda > Thecostraca > Balanomorpha > Balanidae > Chirona > Chirona hameri. Next base: position 33,818 of record JAXIVJ010009184.1, read on the forward strand.
ACCTGCACAGGGGCCCTTTGAACTTCCCAGGGACCCTCTGGGGTCTGTCCAAGGGCCCTCCAACCTGCTCAGGGGCCCTTATGACCTGGCAAGGGACTGTGCTGGCCGCTTTGTCACCCTGCCGACATTCTCAGGGGCCTCTCGACCTGCCCAGGGGCCCTCTGTCCTGGCTATGGGCCCATTTGACGTGTTCAGGGGGCCCTCGGACCCGCTCAGGGGCCCTTTCGGTATGGCCAGGGGCCCCTCTGACATGCACAGGGCTCTTGTGAACGTCCAAGGGGCCCTCTGGTCTATCAGAGAGGGTCCTGGTGGCCCTACAGAGCTTCTGAAGTGTTCTAAACTATAAAGACCACGTTTCGCGTGGTAAAGAGCCCATGATACCGCGCTTCGGGCGGTCTCGTCGGCCCTTTTCGGCGCGCGCAGCGCGCCGAAAAGGGCCCTCAGCCGCCGAAAAGGGCCCTCCTGGCCTCCAGGGTGGTGCGGCCGCACCTGCCGCCCCCCCCCCCCCCCTTGGCTACGTTCCTGCCCTGGTGGATGGTGCAAAACCACATCAGCAAGGGAGGGGCAGTGGAGCAGGATGTGCTCGGCAAAAAAAGGCATTTCGACTTTTTCATATGTCGACAAAATGGCATTTAGGCAAAAAGGCATTTCAACCTTTTCACACGTCGACAAAGTAAAATTCGACAAAATGACATTTTGGCTTTTTCACATGTCGACAAAATTACATTTCGGCAAAAAGGCATTTCGACCTTTTCACATGCCGACAAAATGTCATTCGGCAAAAAGCATATCGATTTTTTCACATGTCGCCAAAATGACATTTCGACAAAATGACATGTCGGCAAAAAAAAACACATTTCGACATTTTGACACGTCGGCAAAAAGGCATTTCGACAAAAAGGCATTCGCCATTTTGCCTTCGGCATATTCACATTTCGACAAAAAGACATGTCGTCAAAGTGTCCTTCGACAATATGCATTCGCCAAAATGACATTCGGCAAAATAACATTCGCCAATGTGTCCGGACACCGTCATGAAAAATGCCACCCCAGTGACGGCACTTTGCCACCCCAGTTAAAAAGATGCTGAAACGCCCCTCTCGGCGATAAAGTAGCCCCCGGGAGATGAGGCCGCCCCTTTGCATCATATAACGTCAATCCAAATTAAAATACCATCCATTTCTGCAGGGGCGTAACCACGGGCAGTGCGGAATGTCCGTACCGTTTTCAACAGGCGCCCCGGACCATTTTTGTTTTGAAATTAGCACCGCCAACAGGACAGGCGCCAGTGGCGTACGAGTATACGGTCATTTAGGGCATGACCTGGTCCTTTGGACCCGAGGCGCCCATGCAAAGCTGGCGCCCCTCCGATCAGTAACGGCGCCCCTCCGGTCAGTAACGGCGCCCCTCCGGTCAGTAACGGCGCCCCTCCGGCCAGTGACGGCGCACCTCCGGCTAGTGACGGCGCCCCTCCGACCAGTGACGGTGCCCCTCCGGCCAGTGACGGCGCCCCTCCGGCCAGTGACGGCGCCCCTCCGGCTAGTGACGGCGCCCCTCCGACCAGTGATGGCTCCCCTCTGGCCAGTAAAGGTACCCCTCCGACCAGTGACGGCGCCCCTCCCACCAGTGACGGCGCTCCTCCGGCCAGTGACTGCACCCCTCCAGCTAGTGACGGCGCCCCTCCGACTAGTGACGGCGCCCCCGGTCAGTGACGGCACCCTCCGGCCAGTGACGGCGCCCCTCCAGGTAGTGACGGCGCCACTCCAACCAGTGACGGCGCCCCTCCGGCTAGTGAAGGCACCCCTCCGGCTAGTAAAAGCGCCCCTCCGGCTAGTGAAAGCGCCCCTCCGGCTAGTGAGGGCGCCCCTCCGGCCAGTGACCACGCCCCTTCGGCGAGTAACGGCGCCCCTTCGGCCGTTGATGGCGCCCCTCCGGCGAGTGACGGCGCCCTCCGGGCTCCGACCACTGACGGCGCCCTTCCGGCCAGTGCCGGCGCCTCTCCCGCCAATGACCACGCCCCCCTCCGGCGAATGTCGGCGTCCCTCCTACTAGTGACTGCCCCTCTCCGGACCGTGACGGCGCCCCTCTGGCCAGTGACGGCGCCCCTCCGGCTAGTGTCGGCGCCCCCTCCGGTCAGTGACGGCGCTCCTCCGGCCAGTGACGGCGACCCTCCAGATAGTGACGGCGACCCTCCGACCAGTGACGGCGCCCCTCCGGCCAGTGAAGGCGCCCCTCCGGCCAGTGACGGCGCCCCTCCGGCGAGTGACGGCGCCCATCCGACCAGTGACGGCGCCCCTCCGGCCGTTGATGGCGTCCCTCCGGTCAGTGACCGCGCCCCTCCGGCGAGTAACGGCGCCCCTCCGGGCTCCGACCAGTGACGGCGCCCCTCCGGACAGTGACGGCGCATATCCCGCCAGTGACCGCGCCCCCTCCGGCGAGTGATGGCGTCCCTCCCACCAGTGTCTGCCCCTCTCCTTGTTTTTGCTGCGCATGCCACTGACAGGCACTCCCGGGAATCGGACAATTAGCATTCCTAGAAGTAAATGGCGATTTATGAACAGGATTGTCGCCACTAGAAGCAAATGCCGCCCCCATGAAGCAGAGCAGGTGCCCTACCGGACAATAAGCAAATGCCGTCGCCCCCCCCCCCCCCCCCCCAGGGTAAAACAGGCGGCCTCTAAATTGGACAAATGCCCATTGCCCATTAGCAAATGCCGCCCCCCATGGAGCAGAGTAGACGCTATCTAAACCGGACAATAGGCGTGCCCAGAAGCAAATGCCCCCCCCCCCCTCCAGAAGCAAATGCCCCCATATTGAGGGTCCTGGTGCAATCCAGCTAATCAAAAGTTGATATTTTTCAGGAGCCTCACACAATAATATGGCCGAAATCCGTAGAGTTTTTCATATCCAGGGGATTTTGTTTAGGCCGCTTTCCCATGGGCCCACCATGACTGGTTTGCCCCATCTCCTTCTGAAGGTCTGGTTGCGCCCCTGGTGACTGTAGATGATCGTAAACATGATAAACCGAAATAAATAGTTTTAGTCTGTTACATAACTCAGAAGTGTCTTAAGATATCCTTAGATCTTTTTTTGTTCGTCGTCAGTTTTGTGAAAGTTCAATCACAATTCACAGGTGGTGTTACTGGTGTTGTGTGGCGCTTGTTTACATTATGCTTTGATTTGCTGGCGTTATTTCTGCTGTGTTTTGCCGCGCCGCGCCATTATTGCATTTATTTACATTCATACTTTTATTTTGCTACAAGACGGTGTTTCATTCCCACTCTCAACGTTCTGCTAAATGAATAACACATGCTGTTCTTTCTTTATTTACTTCTTTGCGACTAAAGGCCAGACCACTGGCGGATCCAGGGGAGGGGGCATCAGGGGCAAATCCTCCCCCCCCCCCACTCCACAGGAATATGGGAGGGGGGGGGGCATTCAATACAAGTATGCCCCCCCCCCCGCGCGTTCCCAATTTATCGTAAAATCGTAAAACTTGCCTTTGCAGCAGTCAAAATCCAGCTATCTACAGTCAAAAAACGGAAAATGTCGCGCCGCTTCGCGGCATGACACAACTTTCGCAATTGCTTATACAAATTTGGGAAATGGGAAAATTAATTCCATTAACTGTCTGACAGAGGCTCTCCTTGGCGGTAATTGCTGGCACTGGCGAATCCGGGGGGGGGGATATCAGGGGTAAATGCCCCCCCCCCCCAGGATTCTGGGAGGGGAATTCAATATAAGCATGGATACGCGATTTACGCAATTTAGCGATTCATACGCGATTTAGCGATTCATATGCGATTTAGAGATTCATACGCGATTTAGCGACCACAGAGCGGTACTTGTTTTGTAGTACGGGAAACGGCCTACTATGTGGACATCCTCAATATGTTAGGACATTTTCATTTTGGTGATTTTAAGTTATTTATGGTGATAAAGTTAATCATTTCGGTGACGGGATTAATTGTGTGCGCCGTTTTGAGCTCAACGATTCGCAATTGTCAAATACTTCAGCCGCCATTAGGCGCAGCAGTGAAGTTGTACCCAGGGTAATAGAGGTTGTACCAGGGCAGTTGTACGGCCTTGGACTTGGCAGTGAAGTAGCTTTGTTTCTCTGTGCCCAAGGTCTGTATAAATATGTGCCAAGGCCGTATAAGAATGGCTCCGTGCATTTGGCTGGCTTGGATGTTTGTTATAGATATCTTGGCTTGGATAGTAATGAAACCGAGGATACTCTGTAATTTAAGACAGGTTGATTATTTTATTTTTGTCATTCAAGATATGATTGTCATACTAAATGTCCAGGATAACTTGCCTTTTCCCCATTATCCTGTGCAGTATATTTATTATTTACTAGTCCATGTCAACATTGATCTAATAGGTAGTAGGCTACGTACCTCAACCTTGTTTGTAGAAGCTATTACAATTACAACCCAAACATTGCATTGTGTGATGTTGAGTGATGAGTGCATACTTATTACATACTTCTTTTTTTAACTTATTTCAAGCTGCTCGTTTGGACTTGCGTGATCCTATCATGCTTTTTTATTTTTGCAAACCACCAAAGGTGAAAGATTTTAAGCTGTTGCTGATTTTTTATCTCAAGTTCCGACTTTTGTGGGATTTCTTTACTCAATGGTCCATATATATCCATTATCCATTGGTGTTTCAATGTGGTGTGTGTTAAAATGGTGCAAAATGCACATTGCAAACTATGAATATTCCTGTTAAAAGATTTTAAGTGTAGAATGAAGTATACATGCAGATTGCTAGCTGCCGAGTGCCGGGCCTGGCGGGTGCTGCCATATGTGGCCGGCCTTGATGCCGGTCCCAACTCATGCATGAGCGGTGGCGGTGCGGTGCCGGTTCCTGTTTTTTTGGGACATTTTGCATCTCTACTTCTCACCTTCACTCATCTGTGCTTTTTGCTTGGGCGAAATAACCCTGTTTTTCCCACAGCTTTTATCATGGCACTCTCACCGATGGCTGCCTCTTCCGTTCGGTGGACGCCCTCCCCTGAACAGGGTTCTCTTCTACGTCGCTGAAAGCTGATTCGCTCGCAAACATTACTCATATAAAAAAGCCAAACACTTTGACGCAGCCACTGCACCGTTCTATGTGACTGTCCGCTAGTCACTTTCCCGCCACGGGCCACATCCCTCCCTCACCTGGCACTACACCCCCTCCCTCGCCTCCGCATCAGCTGCCCGCGGGCGTGACCCTACCGGCTGAGGTCAGCTGGACGGTGCCAGTTGTCACTGCGAAGCGCCGCACGTACGATCCGCACCGGGCCAAACTGCGTCAACGTAGGTTTTAATCGTGACCTGCAGTCCTACTCATTTCCCATATCCATACCCAGGGGCGGAGAATTAGGGGTTTTGAAGGTGCTTAAGGACCCCCTGAGCTCAAAAGTGCACCCCCTCACTGTCAAAAGCACCCCCCCCCCCCCCAATAAAAAGGTCCGTTCAACTAACATAACACAAACAAAAGTCTAAACTGATAGAACAAATTGCATAACTGTAATATTTTTTGCTTCTACAGTATCCTCATGTCTTGTCAAGCTATCATGATACTGTTTTAGACACACATCTTTCAATAAGAGAGGTCTCAGGCATACAAAGGTTGAATAACATATGTAAGGCATGTCCATTACCTATGCTCACATGGACAATGAGCAATTGTGAATGATCCTGTTCATCCTGAGAGGGATTAAGCACGGTCCACAGTTTTTCAAGAAAGTCAAAAGTGGGTCAAATCCAAGAGTGTGGTGTAGAAAGGGTGGAACATCTATCTAGACAGCTATATATCAATATGTAAGAGGGTGTTGATACATGAACATATTTCCACTAGCAGATCCAAGAGAGGCAAGATGAGCGTGATCAAGCCCTGTAGTTCACCTAAAATTGACTAAAATGGTAAAATTCACACATTTGGCATTTCCTATAATATAAATAATTCAAGGATATTTCTACATATATTTTTTTATTATTTTAAACTGTCAAGTAGGTATCACCGAAATCAGTGTACTTCAATTGTTTTTTTAAGTTTGGTTATTTTTGTAAAAAAGGTACCTATCTAAAAGGGATCAGAATGGAACTATGGATACACCAGATCCCTAGTTTAATCCTTAATAAATACCAACCAAACCAGTAAAATTAACTTAACCCGCGCCGTACCGGTGGGGGGGTTAGACGCCCCCTAAGGTTTTTTCGAGCATAGCGAAAAAACGGCGGCGCGCAGCTCCGCCGTTCTAGGCACAGATGTTCGGGCATCAATTGCGCACATTATGTTAAAAAATAACTCGGGTCATCTCAGGTCAGGTCACCAGACCAGGTCTCGTGCCCCACCTCCAAAAATGTTTTCGGTCGTATCACAGCCACAGTTTTTGGCCGATCTATTTCGTACTTACAGAATTTCATAGGGGCAATAGTACCTACAATACTTATATCTCGGATTGGTCTTTTATATCGGTGACCTAAGATCGAGTCAATTTAGTGACCTCCCCATTATAAGTCAATGGGGAAATAATCAAATGCTTCCTATTCTGAGGAAACGAATTATATCAGCCCAATTCCTTCGGGATCATGCTATAGGCCATTCTTGAAGTTCCAGGTGCAATTTTTGTTCAGTGACCACTACAGGGTCAGATGAGGTCACCCGAGGTCACCAACATTTTTTCTCTCTCCAATAACTCTCGACCTCATCAATATAGAGAAGTTAAACTGGCACCAATGGGTTTGTCTCGTCTAGGCACGTCTCCTAATGTGCAACATGACCTAATTGGGTCACCACTTGACCTTGACCTGAGGTCAAATTTATAAGTTGTCCTAACCTGGTCAGCATGCATATGATACGAAGCGCCTTGACGTTATAAACACGATGGCGTCAACATTATTTCACTATCTTTGTTAGGTAAAAGTATATTTGTGAAAACTGTTTTGCTAAAAAATACCCTTTTTGACATTTGATGAGCTATGGAGCCCACATTATTGATTTGAGCTAAAATCTGAGGACACCTTTGCTATTGCATTTTTCAAGAGACTTCTATTGTTTTTTTCTTCAGTTTGTTCATAGCTATCATAGTTCATGAGATATCTGGGGATTTCTGGAGCGAAGTCCTAAAACTTGAAAATCTGACCCTTGATGACCTCTGGTGACCTCAATATTGACCTGAGCAAAAAAGCCCTAAATAGTTTAAAAATGCATTTTGACGAGCTTTCGAACGGTATTTTCGTTTTTATGTCTATGTCCTATGGGAGCCGAGTTAGAGGGGGACGTCAAAACGCCCCCCCCCCCGTACGGCGAAGGTGGCGCCGAGCACCGGCATGGCGCGGGTTAAAGAAGAACTAATAGTCGATCTAAAAAATAAAAATGGGAAAAAATGCAACACAAGCAGCATAACTAACCTAAAAATGCATTTCAAATCACAAAACACGACCACCACCGTCACATTTCGCCGCACATCGGATTGCCCAACCCGGCAGAGCTGGGAAAAAATACCGTTCTGCCATTCTAATCGGTGACAAATCTATAGCCATCGGTGGAGTAATCGGTGACAAATCTTAGACAGACAAGTCCTTTGCAAACCACACCTTTGCAAATTATTACTTCTGGCATGATACTTGCACCTAGATATAATTAAGTTTTCCAATTGAAAACACAATTCTAAAGAATAGTACATTATTCCAATGAGGAAACCAACCTTCGGTTAATCCTGCAGCTCTAAAATATTCCTGCAGTTCTAAGATAATCCTGCAGCTCTATAAAATATTTAAGCAAGCGATCACGAGTTTGTTTGTTCACGGAACAAAACATGCGCAATATCAACGATGATGAGCACTGTGCGCAGCCTGGCGGCTGGGAAACGGCATGTGAACGCCACACGCTGTTCAATTACAACGGAGACAGAATGGTAGTGTGTCGCCGTTCTGTCTCCATTCGGGTATGCATCTTATGAGGAGTACAGAACAGAGGCCATTCAGGGGGCGATCGTGATTTGTGTTGCGCAAGATTTGTGTACGGACTGCGGCTCGCAGGGGTTGACACCGCTATAGCCGCCTCGTTTGAGCCAGAAGCTTGATGTGACGTCACTGGAGGCGGAGTCACGGCATGTCACAGCGCGTTTCACAGCATATCCGGCAATTCACTTGGGCAGAATCATACAATTTAGCATGTGCTAGTAATCAATGGCCACTGAGAATTCACCACGCTCGTCTTCGTGAATCCCTGGCCGCACGAAACAGCGAGCTGTAACTGGCGGCTGACTACGTGTTCTGCATGAGCGCGGCGCCGACAAAGGAGCCGGCTACCGTCAGTGACGTCATCCGGTGGTCAGCCGAGTTCAAGGTCGAATGGCTCTTGTCCTTACCAATTCGGAACGCTGCCTACTAAGTTTACATAACCTTCTGGCTTATCCAGTGCAAGGCCGTATAAGATCCAGTGTAAATATGTGGAAGTGTTGACATCAGTGATCAGGCTCTTGATTTAACGTATCGGGTCAAGTCTCGGGTGTTCTTCAGAGGATGTGACATGGGTGCCAAATGACCTTGGTAGTTGTGGCGCCCGTAAACCCCAATCGTCATCATCATCATCCTCATCAGAGGATGTGGTCTCCCACCCCTTGAATCTGCTGGTGTAGTGTCTGATGTGTCATGCTGAGGTGCTTTAAAGATCAATATAGTATAATATAGATCAATATAGATCAATAGTGTATGGCATTTTCCTCTGATTTGCATGTGTATGTGCTTAACCTAAACTTGGTTGGTATAGGTACAGAAGCGTCACTTTTGTATGCAATTTGGTAATCTTTGACTAAGGTACCTGTCAGTGTGCCACGCTATGCACAGTATGGCAGCATATGGTAACATCAGAAAAGTAGCGGCATTGTGCACCACAGCAAAATTCCCATATTTATTCTGACGGAGTCATTAAACTTTACTTAACCTAACCTTACCTATTAATAATAAGAACTTTCTCGTAATACATTTTGTCCTTGTGCGCCACAGCAAAAATTATGTATTTCTTCTGACAAAGCTGTTGTGTGCCCTGGAACACGCGCCCTTGAGGGCCTCTGATAATTACACGCCCTAGAGAGGGGGGGCGGATTTCGTCCCCCCTATGATCTCGAAAACCACGCAACGTAGCGACAAGCGGGAAACGACGTTAGATAGCTCGAGACAAGCTCTTTCGAAAGTATTTCGTTCATTTGTTTTTTCTTAGGGCAATATTGAGGTCACCAGAGGTCATCAAGTGTCAGATTTTCAAGTTTTTAGGACTTCGCTTCGAACACCCCCAAATATCTCGGGAACTATGATAGTTAGCAGCAAACGGAAAAAAAAAATCGAAAGCCCTTGACAAATTAAATAACATAAATGTCCTCAGAATTGAGCTCAGGTCAAAAGTTTAGGCTCCAGAGGTTATCAAATGTAAAAAGGATATTTTTTGTAAAAACTTTTTCGCAAATAACTTTTTACCTAATAAAGATAAAGCAATAGTTGTTACGCCATCGTGTTTGTCTCGTCAAGGCACTTCGAATAATATTCATGGTGACCGGGTTAGGTCAACTGAGAAATTTGACCTCAGGTCAAGGTCAAGTGGTGACCCAAGTTAGTCATGTTGCATATTGGGAGACGTGTCTCGACGAAACAAACACATTGCTACCAATTTATCTTCTTTATCTCCATTATGTCGATAGTTATTGACAAAACAGTATTGGCGGTCACGAAATTGACCTGACCTTAGGTCACCGATATTACAAATCTGAGATAATACATTGTTGGTATCAATGACCCTATGAAATCGTGCAAACTTGAAACCGATCGGTATAAAACTGCGGATGTGGTATTACTGCAAACGTTTTGGAGTTGTGGTCATCACGTGACCTGGTCTGGTGACCTGACCTGAGATGACCCGAGGTCCAGAATTTTACATAATGTGGGCAGTTTATTGCTGAACAGGTGTGCAAAAAAAAAACGGCGGCGCTGCGCGTCGCCATTTTTACGCTATCTTCGAAAAACCGGAGAGGGGCGGATTCCGCCCCCCCCCCCCCCCCCCTCCAGGGCGCGTGTTAAACCAAACTTAACCTAACTTCTTATCTTATGAATTATAAGATGTCCGTCCGTACGTGTCCGTGTCCGTGTCCGTGTCCGATGTCCGTGCGTGGTACGTGGAAATCAAATAACGTAACGGTCATACACAAATCGGCTAATAACTCGACAACCGTTGCAGCTAGGTGCGTGAAATTTGCCACGCATGTCCGGTGGCAAAGGCGCACCATCGTATCAAAATTTCAACAAGATCCGACATACGTGTCGGCCGCTGTGTCGGCGACAACTGTGTCATTGGTTTAGCATAAGAAGCGGCCAAATTCACAAATCGACGAAAACGATCAAACGCGCGTCGATCCTGGGCCGATAACTCGCAAACCGAGGGTCGCAGCGACATGCGATAAACACGATTCGACAGAGAGTACATTGGCCTGGCGTGTCACATGTCGTTCAGAGCAAAGCTTAGTTCAAATTCAAAGTTATGACAACTTACATAAAAAAGGCATTTTCAGTATTTAAATCGGTACTCGGAAACCGTTCAACATAGAACGCTGAGACTTCACCACTTTGCAGGCGAAGGTACCCTCTTTAAATCATATGTGTACCACAAAGCTGTTTGAGTAATATTTAGGCAGGCTGACAGGCGTTGCAATATTTTTGCAATATTTTGTTACCATGCTATTCTTCCCAACACGGTAAAAGATAACACGAAGACGAGTTTTCACAACAAAACAAAACAATATACACCCGGATAGCGCCGTCTTTCCTGGCCCCTATCCACCAAAAATATTTCGCTGCTGGCTAATAGATAACTTATGATGAAGACAAACGTGAATAATTCCTGATGCTAAGACGCGGACTCGCCGGCATTCGCCAGGCGATGGCGTCGGCCGGGATTAGTTTGCCGTCCGCCGCCAGTGGCGCTACCTTACGGCTAGTCACCTTGGCCGGCGAGCGTGCGTTCACACGGCCGATAGCTCCCTTTTCAGTCCGATTTATATGTTGTGGCAGCCTTTCACAACATATAAATCGGACCGGGAAATGAGTAGCGAATGAATTGGCTGGATATATATATATATATATATATATATATATATATATATATATATATATATATATATATATATATATATATATATATTAGCTGGTTATATAAATACATGTCTCCTATGCTATCAACCTAAAATATTGCGCCACCGTCTAGTAGTTAAGTTATGAGGAATACAAACGTAAAATATTGATTGACACTTTAACAATGGACGCCGAGTATTACGTGTCGGTGGTGCAGCGGTTAGCGTCGCTGATAAATGAGCGAGTGAAGCGGGTTCGATTCCGGCGGGCGCCCGGACTTTTTCTAAAACGGGATATCAAATATTAAAATACAAATTAGCTAGCTATAAAAATAAATGTGTATTATTAAAATAAATACCTAAATCGCACCGGTTAATGGGCATTGAACGTATTGGCTGGCTATGAAAATTAGCTGGCTATATAAATAAATGCTATATAAATAAATGGTGTTATTAAAATCAATACCTAAATCAGACCGGTTAATGGGCATCGAGCGTATTGGCTGGCTATATAAATTAGCTGGCTGTATAAATAAATGCTATATAAATAAATGGCTATATAAATAAATGGTTTTATTAAAATAAATACCTAAATCGGATCGGTTAATGGGCATCGAACGTATTGGCTGCCTATATAAATTAGCTGGCTATATAAATAAATAGCTATATAAATAAATAGCCATATAAACTTCAGGCCATCTAGTAACCTATTAATAATAACAGCTTCATCAGAATACATTTTGAAATAATTTTGCTGTGGTGCACAATGCTGCTGCTTTTCCGATGTTACCATATGACACTGTGACATACCATGCTGCCATACTGTGCATAACATGGCGTACCAACAGGTACCTTAGCCAAACATAACCAGGCATTTTTAGTGCTAGGGGAGGGTGGGGGGGGGGGGGGCAGGGCAGCCAGTTTTTTTTCCCACCAGTTTCCCATTTCCATAGGACTAATTATACAATTATGCTAACCATGGGGGGAAGGGGGGCAGACTGGTTATTTATTTGACTCTGCAAATTGCTTGCATTGAATAAGTATCAATTCATCTTTTTATTCATGAATCTAGATTGAATTAAAAAAAACCTGCATGCAATCAAATTTAACGATTCTTAACAATTAAAGTGTGCATGATACATTGTGTGACTGCAAATACAATGCAGTCCCAGTGGCTATGCACTCATTTATACTGAAATATTATTGCTATAACAATGTTTTAATGATCATAACTCATGTATACCTATGGCTTTTTAAGTTTCCATTTTTATTAATTTGACATAAATTCAACACATTTAAATGTTGAATCAAACGTGAATCGATTAAAATATTGTTTTCATTATTTGAATAATCAATTCTCAAATTTGTTCATGAATCCAAAGGTGATTTAATCATTAAAGTTCCAAAATGAATCATGATTAAATTGTTCCCCAAAAGTTGAATTAATAACCAGTCTGGGGGGGGGCAAAATGATCCAGTAGGGTCTGGCCTGCAGCGGGGAACTATCAAAGCGTTCAAAGTTGTTGCATTCAATGCTTGTCCCATCCAAACCCGCAGCCAACAACGCTTGCGACATCCAAAATTCGCCCGGATAGGGGACATCTTCATCAGCCAAACTCGCCTCATCCAAAATGGTACTCGCCGCATCCAAAACCTGACATTCAGCCACATCCAAAGCCGTGGCAGTAAAGCTTGCAACATACCAAACTGTCTGACGCGGTCATATTTGGAACTACTAGTTGCAGTGAAACCCGTTAGATGGAGGGAGTAGCGTGGTGATGACGTAGTCATTCTAACACACAAGTCGGCTACAGTGGAAAAAAAATTATGCGAATGGGCATCTGACACCACACTGGACCCGGCGGCGCCTCGCATCGGCCGGCAGCTGTCGGGCGGGGAGGAGGGTGAGCGGTGCAGACCGGCGGAGTAGGGAGCGTCACATCGATACCGCGGGAAAGCTAATGGTAAAGCTAAAGCTACGACGAGGATGGGCGTTAGCTGCCACGTTTCGATATGCGATTACCGACCCATTCCGGTAAACCTCATGGTACTAGCGTATGGTAGCAGTACCATACGCTAGTACTACCACTACCATAGTCTGCGACGGATTTAATTAACGCATTTCTTGTTATATAATTAATTATTAATTGTGATTATTTATTATTTAAAATTTGACAAATAATTGAATAGTAATACATAAATATAATAGTTAAACCATTAAGTACCAAGGTGTGTTCTAGATGGGCCGGATCAACAGTTTTCTGGTCACATCAGGGGAGAGACACGTCCTAACACACCTTCGAAAACTTCCTCCCCCATAACTTCAGGCGTTTTCGAAATATAGAGGCACCGTCTCTAAACGGGACGGTCCCGTTCTGACCAGGTGGTCCGAGAGTGACTAGTAGTGGTCAGGCGCCGCTCCGACAGCCGTTCCCCCCGCGCCGGCCTCCCCCCCCCCCCCGTTTTGACCAGGTGGTCCGAGAGTGACTAGTAGTGGCCAGGCGCCGCTCCGCCAGCCGTTCCCCCGCGTGCGCGCCTATTGCCGTGTGCCCGTAACCTGACCCCTGTGCCTCTCCCCTCTACTGCGCTCCCACGCTGCTTTCTTCATTAACGACTTGTCTGTCACAGACATGACTCGGGGCACGTGGAAAGCGACCGTGGGGACAATAATTAAGATATCTGTTTAGGCAGTGGGGCAGTTCATGTTCCTATACTACCAATGAAATAACGCACATATTCAATGCACCGAAGCTTAGTAGTAGTGACCAGGCGCCACTTCGTCAGCCGTCGTCCCCTCCCCCCCCCCCCCCCCTGCGCGCCTATTGCCGTGTGCCCGGTAACCTGATCCCTGGTGTAAACGGTTTAAAGGTCAACACTGACCTTTAAAACCTTTTAACCTCCCAGAGATACGGTGGCCGGCGAGACAGGATCCTGTGCTGCTCCAGAGATCGGCCCGAGCCATTCAGTTCATAGATGGCGTTAGTGACCATGGTCTGGATCAGACCGTGTCGGCCCCGACACGGGGGGACGCTATCTTAGATCTGGTGCTGTCCTGCGGTGGTGAGGCGGTCGCTGCTGTTCGTGAAGGTACTTTCGATTCCGACCACCGTGAAATTGTCACCTGTTTCACCGTGCGTTCACCGCTGTTTGTCAAGGTGTCCAGAACGACAGCATTCAACTATAAATCCGCTGATTTCGACGGACTACGTGGTGCGCTGAACTGCCTGCCTTGGAATATTATGCTAGCAATGGATGTGGATTCAGCTGCTGATGCGTTTTACGACCTAGTCAACGCGGCTATTGCTGACTATGTGCCTAGAGTGTACCTAGGTGCTCGTTTTCCGCCATGGTTTGATCGTGACGTGAAGTCTGCCCTGCGTCTTAAAGAGACATCCTTTAAACGTAAAAAAATCCTCTCCCTCTCCAGAAAACGCACGAGCATTTTCGCAAGCGAGATCCGATTTCAAATCACTCGCCAATTCGATCGGGAGCCCTCCTGATCGAAACGATGACGTCCGAACAGAACGTCGCCATCTTGGCAAGGACCAACTTCATTGGAGTTGAGGTTGCCGTGGAGGCCCCGGCGCACCTCAACTCCGTGGAGGGTCTGGTTTGGTGCCAAGACGTCGCCCAACTCTCGGAGGAGATGATCCTCCGAGAACTCGCACACCAAGGGGTGTGCGAGGTCATCCGGCTCAGTCCATCGAGGAAGCGGCCCGATCAGCCTAACCCGCTCCTTCGGCTCCGCTTCCGAGGCAAGGAGCTGCCTACCCACATTTATTGTGGGTACGTGGCTGCTCCCGTCAGGGAATGGATCCCCCCCCGGCAGTGCGGCAGTGCTGGCACTACGGTCACACCAATGGACGTGCCGGAAGCGCACCGCCACCTGTGGCTGATGCGCAGGGGAGCACGAGACGGACGGTGCACGCGCGCAGCACGCTGCGCTACGTGCGACCAGGCCCACCCTGCCTGGGACCGCCGCTGCAGGGCCTGGGCCCTCGCAAGCGAGGCGGAACGGGAAAGTCGGCGCCCACCGGACGTCCCCCCCTCCCTCAGCCCAGACCTCGCCCCCGGCGCCTGACCGGCCCTCCCCCTCCCGGGACCTCACCCCCACCCCACCGGGCCTCCCACCGAACCCCCAGCCGACAGACCCCCCGACCGGCAGCCCGGTTCCCCGAACCCCCCTGTCGGACCCCGAAGGCGCCTCGGAGCCACTGGCACCGCGCTCCCCAGCCGATTGGGACACCGACTCTGGCCTCCCCTCCCGGCCTCTGCAACACCAGCGGAGCGCCGATCCTCGGAGGACCCCTCTTCCGACGACTCCCTGATGAGAGCCGTCTCCCTAAAAGTCACCCGCAACCCCGCCCAGTCCCCGCCCTCCCGCTCCAGCTCCCTGCCCGCCCGCTCCCCCTCCCCTCCCCGACTCTCTGAAGAGAGTGACACCTGCTCCTTGCCCTCCCAGTCACCCTCCGCCCCGCTGAACCTGAAGGCAGGTCGAGCCGCCCCCGCTCCCGCCTCAGGCGTACCCGTGCGACCGCGAGGCGTGGCCTGGACAGTAACTCTAGATGATTAATAACCAGTCAGAATTCGTCCTCCAATGGAATGTTAGATCTTTAATATCCCATTGGGGGCAATTCAAACATTATGTCTTAAATAATAATCCGTTAGTAGCCGCCGTTCAGGAAACCCACTTTATTGACGCCGACTTTAATAACTATACTTTTAAAATTCCGGGCTATAGTCTTTATACAAATAACATAAATGCAACACCGCGCCGAGGCGGCTCGGCTTTGCTTATTTCAAACCAACTTTTGCATCACCAAATTGACCTTCAAACAACCCTAGACGCAGTCGGCGTCAATATTAAAATCGCTCAGCTAGAACTCACTCTCATCTCTATTTATTTTCGTCCACTGAGGACGTAGACATTGATTCTTTTTCTCAGCTTATTACAAATATTAACACCCCATGTCTGATTATGGGCGATTACAACGCGCATAGTCAGGCATGGGGATGCCGCTGAATTCCCGTCGAGGCCAAATTATGCTGGACCTACTGGACCGGCATAATTTGGTCTTCCTCAACGATCAATCACCCACACACATACACCACTCAGGAGGCGAGGTGACTTACAGCGCCATTGATCTCGCCTTCGCCACACCACGCATCGCGACACTTTTTACATTTAACGCAAAATCTGACCCTCTTTTTAGCAATCATTTCCCAATTCACTTAGAACTACAAGTCCTTTCAGGACAGACAAATTTGTACTCCCTTCCTAGATGGAACCTTCGCAAAGCAGACTGGTCCTCCTTTCAAAAACACATTGACACTAATCACCCCGATAACTCCTAGACTGACATTAACACATTTGTGAACACCATCCTCGCATCAGCTCATCAACACATTCCACACACACGCACACACACACAACACCACCCGAGGCAGCGTACTGCCCCGTGGTGGAACACAGAATGCCAGAGAGCTGTGGCCCTCCGGAAAAGAGCATTTAGGAAATTTCAAGCCTGTATTACTGCAGAAAACGAACACGAAGTACGGAGAACTCGCTCTTTGGCTAAAACAATCATTGACAAAGCAAAAAAAGAATCTTGGCAGGAATTCTCATCTATCTTTAATCGATTTACCCCCCTTTCAAAAATGTGGACATTAATTAGATTATTTTCAAATAAAAGACCACCGGTATACAAAAGCCCACACTTACACATCCACAACACATCTTACACGATCCCCTTAGAGGTGGCAACACAATTTGCTCAACACTACGCTAACATATCATCAACACAACAATATACACCAACTTTTACTAACCAACTTAACGATCAATTTCAATCTCTTAATTTTAACTCTGACAACGTAGAAATATATAACTCTCTTCATGAGTTATAGATTTCTGATGCGAGAATGGTGCGAGAATTACCAACTCAGAGTTAACATACGCTATTAGTAAATGTGGTAAAACTTCCGTAGGGACTACTCCTTCAAAAATAAAATTGACTACTCCTTCTTTAAAACCTTGACAGAGACTGGTCGCCTGAGGGGGCGCTCTGGCTGCACGAGGGGCGCTCTGGCAACCTGAGGGGGCGCTCTGACCGCCTGAGGGGGCGCTCTGGCCGCCTGAGGGGGCGCTCTGGCTGCCTGAGGGGGCGCTCTGGGTGCCTGAGGGGGCGCTCTGGCTGCATGAGGGGCGCTCTGGCAACCTGAGGGGGCGCTCTGGCCGCCTGAGGGGGCGCTCTGGCTGCCTGAGGGGGCGCTCTGGCTGCCTGAGGGCACGCTCTGGCTGCCTGAGGGGCGCTTTGGGTGCCTGAGGGGGCGCTCTGGCTGCATGAGGGGCGCTCTGGCAACCTGAGGGGGCGCTCTGGCCGCCTGAGGGGGCGCTCTGGCCGCCTGAGGGGGCGCTCTGGCTGCCTGAGGGGGCGCTCTGGCCGCCTGAGGGGGCGCTCTGGCCGCCTGAAGGGGGGCGCTCTGGCCGCCTGAGGGGGCGCTCTGGCCGCCTGAGGGGGCGCTCTGGCTGCATGAGGGGGCGCTCTGGCTGCCTGAGGGGCGCTCTGGCCGCCTGAGGGGGCGTTCTGGCCGCCTGAGGGGCGCTCTGGCTGCCTGAGGGACGCTCTGGCTGCCTGAGGGGGGCGCTCTGGCCGCCTGAGCGGGCGCGCTGGCTGCCTGAGAGGGGGGCGCTCTGGCCGCCAGACAGGTGCGCTCTGGCCGCCTGAGAGGGGGTGTTCTGGCTGCCTGAAAGGGGCGCTCTGGCCGCCTGAGAGGGGGCGTTCTGGCCGCATGAGAAAGGGCGCTCGGGCCGCCTGAGAGGAGGCGCTCTGGCCGCCTGAGAGGGGGTGCTCTGGCTGCTTGAAAGGGGCGCTCTGGCCACCTGAGAGGGGGCGCTCTGGCCGGAGGAGAAGGGGTGCTCTGGCCGCCTGAGAGCGGGTGCTCTGGTTGCCTGGGAGGGGGCGCTCTGGCCGCTTGAGAGGGGCCGCTCTGGCCACCTGAGAAGGGGCACTCTGGCCGCCTGAAAGAGGGCCCTCTGGCTGCCCGAGAGGGGTCGCTCTGGCCACCTGAGTGGGGGCGCTCTGGACGCCTGAGAGGGGCGCTCTGTCCGCCTGAGGGGACTCTTTGGCCGCCTGAGGGGCGTTCTGGCCGCCTGTGTTTCAAGGCCTCATCTTACATGGATTTGAAAGG
>JAXIVJ010009186.1:0-47500 GCA_036785665.1 Chirona hameri
ATATATATATATATATATATATATATATATATATATATATATATATATATATATATATATATATATATATATATATATATATATATATATATATATATATATATATATATATATATATATATATATCAAATGTAAGTACCTCAACTGGCGCTTTGGTTGCGACTATTTATGCTTCGTGTTGTGCCTCGATACAAGTATTTGATTTGCACAAAACAGTCAATGTTATACTGCACCGCAATACTTCAAACTCTGGTAGGCTGCACCGCAATACTTCAGTTGCTGGTAGGGTGTACCGCGTTGCCTACAATTGTTTGGGACAGTCGTGATACGACAAATAATGAAATATTACTTATCATTGCCTATTTTAATTATTGTGCTCACTCCATGAATATACAAATGGTGTATGCATGCGACCATGCGATAAACAAAAAATGTGTTCTAATTTAACGTATGCCTCGAAAAAAAACTTATTTTTCACAAGTGAACATATACTTTATGTTCTCTTCGTTTAACAAAAAAAGGTGACCGGCCCAAATCCGCGGAGGAAAAAGATGGGTGTATCTTTTTGCCACAAAAAGATGCCCAAAATGTTTTTCCCCCAGTGGTTTTCCCTTTAAATAGGCCCTGCTCTTGGTCAACGATGTATGACGTCAGAGGTGGGTGGCGCCGGGACGCTGCTGCTGTAGTACCAGTAGTTCATGTGGGATTAGTTAGCAACCGAGACATTCAGGTGCATGATCTTTGGTGCGAGAGTTATTCTGTTGCTTAAATGCTCCGTTCTGCTTCATCGTTATTACAGAATATATGACCGGAAAAGATGCTGAACGTTTGGAAGAGTTCATGTCAAAGATTCCAATATACTAAACATAACATTTGCATGAGTTTTGCGAGCTCTCAACATACTAGGCATATTGTACGTAACAGTATATATATAATGAGAGCGCAGGTCTGAACTGTATCTGTTCCATGCTTATTCAGAATATATGTGCAGCTGCTCCGACCCGTAAAACTGCCGAAACCAGGGATCGAACCAGGGACCTTTAGATCTTCAGTATAACGCTCTCCCAACTAAGCTATTTCGGCCATTGTAAATCCGCTGGACATGTTATAACAGCCGGGGTGGGGGGGGGGGGAGTAATAGTGTAGAGTTTTGTAAAGATACATTGCAGGTGACGTTACGATTTTTTTCTTCTTACTAGCTTATTGCTGTCTGCATACTTATTACTGTGCGTGTCAAGAAAATGCAAAATGTAATATGAAAATGGATCAAGGGTTATACAAAATAATTGGTTGATTTTTTTTTTAAATGTGCGGAATTCTTCAAGGAAATAGTTCACCTTGGAAATTTTTTACCCAACACGATTTGATTACATTGCTTAATACAATTTCTTTTGATATTGTCAAAAATGGCCTTATATCGCGCCGATTCAGGACAGAAGGCCGTACATTTGTATGGTTTATCAAAACAATATGCATACTCTCCGAGTCAGAGTCCTGATGTCACGCGAATGTAAACAATGGTTCAGCCAATCAGATTCGAAGGTAGTCGCGTAAAGATAGACTCGCATTGGAGATGTGCCAACCGGCAGCCGGCGATTCGCTTACTAGCACCAGCTGCGAGCTGATTGGATGATGGTATAGCCTCTGCCCGGGCTAGAACCAGTACCACATTCTTTCGCCAGCACCGCATTCCTTCGCCAAAAACTCAAATATATTCGGCTGGAGAGTCTTTTCAGTCAAGAAAACTTGCAGATAGGGGTTTCCCAATACGGGCTACAAAACTGCTATCTCAGTTTAAAACTAATGTTGAAGGTGAACTATTTCCTTTAAAAATATAGTTCTGAATCTGAATGTTTCATAAAACACGCATAAATGCTAAAGTTAGTTACAATAAACGAGGGTTGGTGACATCCCCTGTACTGGCGAAAATGGTTAATCCTTTGAAATCCTTCAGCACACCGGAATACCAGAAATAACTTCTCCCTTACCCCTCTCCTCCCTTGCACCCACTCAGTCCCCCTCGGCCCCGGCGCGTGCGCTGACCGCGACTGCAGCGTCGCTATTGGTCGATGATGTATGACGTCAGAGGTTCAAGTTCAAGTTCAAGTTCATGTATTTCAAGGAGCGTCCACATAGTGGGTATTCTGCACCTAGTCATAGCTAGCATGGCCCATGATCCAACACATACAACACAGTGAAAGTGATACAATCAGCAGATACAGTCGATACAGTCAATCAGCGATTTAAAGCACACAGGAACGCGCGGCGCGAGCGGGCATGGACAGCAGCCGCTGGCAGTCGGTTCCATGCGGCGGCAGCTCGGTACGGAAACTGCCGCTGAGTGGCGGTCAGCCGGACGCGAGGCAGATGGAGTGAGCCAACGCCGTCCGAAACAGCTCGAGTCTGGCGTTGGGAAGACTCGGCACGCGTCGCAAATAGAGCACGCAGAGCGTGGGGCGACTCGCTGACATGCAGCGCTCTGTGCACGTTCAGGCAGTCACGGTGGCGAACAGTTTCCGCGACTCTCTGCCATCCGAGTGCTTCAAGGGCGGGGGATATGTGGTCGCAGCGGCGAGTACCACTCACAAGCCTGGCAGCGAAGTTGATAATTATCTGCACTCTACCTAGGTGACACTCGGCCGCGCCACCCCAGACAGACAGGCAGTAGAGGATGTGCGGGAAGACGTGAACTTGGACTAGGAGCTTCAGAACCTCAGGAGTGAAATGGTGCCGAGTTTTGAAGAGGGACACGAGGATTGCGTTGCAGCGCCGAACGATTAAGGAGATATGGGGTTCCCAGGTGAGGTGTTGGTCGAGGAGTACACCCAGTACCTTCACTGAAGATGATGGGTAGATATCTGTGCCAGAAGTAGTAATGTGGAAGTTGTTGGTCTTTTTGAGGGAGGGTTTGGTGCCAACCAGCATGAAGTCTGTCTTTGTGGGGTTCATTTTGAGGCTATTAGACTGGAACCAGTTTTGTAGGCACTGGATCGACTCCTCGACCCGGGCTTTCAAGTTAGAAAGACCGACGACATCAGGAGTGGCGGAGTCAAGGAGTTGGGTGTCGTCGGCGTAGGATAGAAGGCGGCCGTGGGGAAGGAAGTTGGGTAGGTCATTGATGAAAATGAGGAAGAGGATTGGACCGACTAGGGATCCTGGGCCACCCCATGGGATAGGGGTAGAGTGATTGAGCCGCCGCTGACCGTCTGTCTCCTACCGCTCAGGTAGTCTCTAAACCATTCCGAGGACACACCGCACTGTTCGAGCTTACTGAGAAGGACGTCATGATCAATACTGTCGAAGGCTTTGCTGAGGTCGATCGTCGTAATCGACGCGACATGGCCGTTGTCGACAGCCCTTGTCAGCCATTCCACAGCGTCGATCAGAGCGTCCTCTGTCGAGTGACATGGACGGTAAGCATACTGCATTGGCGTCAGTACATGGTGGTCAAGTAGGTAAGAGCTGAGCTGCGAGCAGACGACCTTCTCCGCGATTTTCGACAGTACAGAGAGTATAGAAATGGGCCGAAAGTTGTTGAGGTCAGACCGATCGCCCGATTTAAACGGGGAATAATTTATTCCATCACTAGTTTTTCGAGCCTTTGTACCAAAACATACTCACTTTGTACTACTCTGGAATTTGTACCAAAACTACTCACCTAGTACCGAACTTCACTCAGTCTATACCTTTTTCCTGCCAAATACCTAGTTCATGTGGTTGCCAGATGCAGACGCTCAGTTTGAACCAATATGTGCTCAATTTGTACCTTTTACGCTTTCATATGGTCCTCCATTACTCCATAGCACGCCAAGAGCACGCCAAGGCTACGAGCGAATCGTAGGCCGCCCCGATCGGACTGAATGGTTACGAGCGAATCTTAGGCCGTCCCGATCGGACTAAATGGCTACGAGCGAATCTTAGGCCGTCTCGATCGGACTAAATGGCTACGAGCGAATCTTAGGCCGTCCCGATCGGACTTAATGAGGGGGTTAGGTTAGGTTAGGTTATGTTTGGTAAGTTAGGTTAGGTTAGTTTAGGGTAAGGCTTGTGCAAAAGGAATATGCAAAATGTTGTTATGTCCCTGCAATTTGGCGCGCAATGTTACCAGTTAAAACTTATACTGAAAACTAAGCTAAAAAGTTATATTTGCTACCAGATTTGGATGAAACTATCGATGTATTACAAAGCTAGTAAAATCCGGTACAAACTGAGTATCGTTTGGTACAAGGCTAGTTTAAAGTTCCACACAAACTCTGATATTTGGTACAAATAACGGAATATTACAGATAGAGTAGAAAGAAGTACAGATGCAGTGAACTTAACCAAAACTGGGAAAACTAGTACAAAGTGAGTAGTTTTTGGTATAGCGTAAATTACATCCCGATTTAAACACTGGAGTGACGCGCGCGATCTTCCAGGAAGAAGGGAAAGTACATGACGATATAGAAGAGTTGATCAGGTGTTTCGATGACAGCCGATTACAGGGAAACACTTCTTTATAGCAAGGAGAGGCACACCGTCGACACCGACGGCCCTCGATGCACTCATCTTCCCGATTGCGGTTGAAAGTTCCGGCAGGTGGGGGGGGGGGGGGCGGGAAGCTGCCGCTGTAGTACCAGTGTGTTAGGGAACGATGGCCTGGAGGTCCCATGGCATGAACTCATCGTTTTTCTGGGTTATTAGCGGATGTCCACGGAAAATGAATTGTCATATGGTACAAAATATTGATTATTCAATACCTTGCGCTGATTGTCTATGACAGTTGAATATAGGACTGGCAAAAAGTAAATTATTATAAAATCATTTGGATTCCGGGGCGATCATGAGTGGAATGTTTTATAAATGTGTACGTTTTCGTCTGGCAGAACTGTTGGCGCGATTACCTACCTACCTTTACCTTTCCTTTACCTTTCGACCTACCGTGCGAAAGCTCGTCAAAAATCGTCTTGAAACTATTTGTTTTGTCATATTTTGGCTTAGATCAATACTAAGGTCACCAGCGGTCATCAAATGTCAGATTTTCCAGTTTTAGGACTTCGCTTCGAAAACCCCCCAAATATCTCGGGAACTATGACATCCAGGAGCAAACGAAAAAACAACAATAGAAAGCACTTAAACAATGCAATCGCGAAAGTGTCCTCATATTTTTGCTCAGCTCAACAGTTTAGGCTCCAGAGGTCATCAAAGGTAAAAAAGGCTATTTTTGGCAAAACTGTTTTTTCACAAATAGCGTTTTACCTAATACACATAAGTCAATAACTTCGATGTCACCGTGTTCGTCTCGTCCAGGCACTTTGAATAATATTCTAGTTGACCAGGTTAGATCAACTTTAAAAAAAAATACATTAGGTCAAGGTCAAGGGGTGACCCAAGTAGGTATGTTGCATGTTGGGAGATGTGCCTCGACGAGACAAACACATTAACAACAATGGTATTGGTACACAACAACAACAATGGTATTATCTGGCATGGAGCGGCGAATGAGCGGCTCGGTTCGTAACGTCCATGTGGGTTGGTTAGCAACCGAGACATTCAGTTTCCTCTATAGGTCAACGTGATACCTCTCATGAAGCTATGAATGTGCAAAATAAAGTGCATGATCTTTAGTATGTGAGTTATTCTGTTGCTTAAATGCTCCATGCTGCTTCATCGTTATTAGAGAATATATGACCGGAAAAGATGCTGAACTTTGAAAGAGTTCATGTCAAAGATTCCAATATACTAAACATAGCACTTGCACGAGTTTCGCGAGCTCTCGAAATACTAGGCATATTTATTGTACGTAAAAGTATATATAATGAGAACGCAGGTCTGAACTGTATCTGATTCATGCTTATTCCGAATATAGGTGCAGCTGCTCCGACCCGCAAAACTGCCGAAACCAGGGATCGAACCAGGGACCTTTAGATCTTCAGTCCAACGCTCTCCCAACTAAGCTATTTCGGCCACGGGAGACCCGCCGGACATGTTATGAAAGAAGGCGGGGGGGGGGGAGTAATAGTGTAGAGTTTTGTAAAGTTAAAATTACAGGTGACGTTATTATTTTTATTTTCACTAGCTTAATGCTGTCTGCATACTTCTTACTGTGCGTGTCAAGAAAATGTCAAATGTAATATGAAAATGAATCAGGGGTTATACAAAATACAATTTGGCAAATTTTGAAAATGTGCGGAATTGTTAAAAGGTAAGGTTTCGAATCTCAATGTTTCATAAAGCACGCGTAAGTACTAAAGTTATTGACAATAAACGAGGGTTGGTGACATCCCCTATACTGACGAGGGTGGTTAATCCTTTGAAATCCTTCAGCACACCAGAATACCAGAAATAACTTCTCCCTCACCCCTCCCCTCCCTTGCACCCACTCAGTCCCCCTCGGCGCCGGCGCGTGCGCTGACCGCGACTGCAGCGTCGCTATTGGTCGACGATGTATGACGTCAGAGGTGGTGGGTGCCGCGGGCGCCGGGCGTCGAGACGCTGCCGCTGTAGTACCAGTGTAGTACGTTGGTGAACGCGACCGAAGTGGGACGTGTGAACGATCTGTCCCGGGGAGATGGTGGTGTAACGGATACAGGCGATCGTGGTTTGCGCGTGGTGACCTCGGATACCTGTGGGGAGTTCAACTTCTGACAAAAGGATTCATCTTCCAGGTACGTTATTATTTTGGCTTAGCCATTAGCTTGCTGCGACTGTGGAAATCGGTGGTTTGTAAATCATTGAGCTGGTGGTATACGTTATTATGAATGGCCGTTTTTGTGGCTTTGGCAGTACACATGGAAACAATTGTATTGCTAAGTTAGAGTTATTGACGAGCCATGTTATATTGACGGAGTTGTTCTTCCTATGCTTAGCACAACCCAGGTTAATGCCGTAATGCATGCGTAAATTAAATTGGTAAAACCACAACGCGCAAAAATCATCAGATATCAATTATCATGCAACTTGACCACATAGGGTTGACTGAAGCTGAAAATAATGTTAACTGCAAACGAGCAGGACCGTGGTGCTTTAACTGCTAATGTGTCATTCAAATTCCATGTAGTAAATGCTTGTCAAAGAAGACACCAACACCACTAGCATATTATATTGGCAATGCTTCCCACCAAATTATTCAAATGTGATGCCTTTGCAAACAAAAACAAAATGGACGACGTGGTCTGCCCAATGCACAGTCAATAAAAGCTTCGTCAGTGCTCACGATGCCGTCTAAACAAAAGGAAAAGCCCACGGAACAACTGAACTTTGTTTACCAGCACACGGAACTGAGTTTTGTTTACCTTAATCACCCGAGTGCCGACAGTTTCCCTGTCGGCCCCAGATTCCAAACGAGGTAAATCAGCAAGCGAAATTAACTGTATCTGCATCGGCTTGACGATCGTTGCCTGCCAGCAATGTTAACAGAGCCCACACTCAATCTGTTAATGATTCATTACACTAGAATGACTGGCAATCTTTTTGCCCATTTCGATAAGGATATAGACAATGCAGAAACCCCCTGACCTGAGATTCGAACGGTGCCAGTTATTGGCGGTAAATGCGATTTGCCTCTCTGACCGCTGTGATTGCACCAGCCATCGTAGATTATGGTCATTAATTGATAAACAAGGAAACGAATATATTAATTTTGAGGTAGCAAGAGCCAAGCGTACCAGTCACATACAGGATAAGTCGCCTCAGGGCAGCGGCCTTGGCTCCTAACTATGTTATGCCCGCTTCATAAATTTATATTTGATTAGCCTTTCCTCCTCACAGGACGATGCTGAAGCACGTGCAGTTGCGCTCGTGTTCGTCGCTGGTGCGGTCCGGCCAGAAGGCCGACACGCTCAGCATCAACTCCAACATGAGCTTCTGCTCGCTGCACGAGCCGGCGCTGTCGTCCCGCTCCTCGTCCTACACATCGCTCAACGAGACGCAGAGCAGCACCGGCAGCGCCAGCGTTCCCGCAGCCTCGCCCACGGTAAGTTAGTTGCTGAACATGTTTGAGAGAAGACTACACATTGCCAGCTGGTTTTGATGGTGGGAGATGTAGATGGGAAAATGTCGAAACACACCCTTCTCTGCTATTTCACACCTTGGAGTTGACGAAAAATGCGCCAGACGCCTAATTAAGCAAAGCACGGTATTGCGACAGACCTGTTGTATGTCCCCAGCCGGTCTGATGATAGGATTGCCGCGCTTTCCGCGACGTATATTGAAGATCGGCATTCGGCATAGACCAAGCTTGGCTGGAGATTGAGGCATCCATGACGTGACGTGGCCAGGTCAGTCACGTGGTACTCCCGGAGTCAGAGTCAGAGTCAAGCGATGCTCCCTCGTCTCGGAATTCCTTCGCGGTGATACACGGCGGTACACGGCGTCACGATCACGGCGGTACACGGCGTCACGATCACGGCGTCACGATCCGAACGACCCGACTTCGTGCCGGGGCGACCTGGCCAAGGATTACCCCAGCTCCAGGATCGCGCACTCATCCCTCGATGACGCTCCGACCCGCCGCTCGTCACAATCCAGGCCGGCAGTTTGGCATTCTGGAGCTCTGCTCTTCATTGGCCATCAGTCTTGTCCGTCTCTCACATAGTCTGCTTCAGGGTCGTCCCTCGCCCACGCGGCGGGATCCACCCCAGGGCAGTGACCTGACCCGGGCTTGGGACTGGCAGGACGGAGGAGAGCGAAGGGGCGGGTGGCGGGTCTGTTATGCCCCACGGCGCGGGAGCGGCCCCGGGTCGTCAAAACACTCCTCGGAATGTGCCCCGTCCCAGGAAAGGGTTGTCTGGTCCCCGGTCGGGGCGGGGGATTACAATAGACTAGGAGACACTGCAATACCTTGTGGACGGTACCCGGTGGATTCCGCTGATGTAAAGTAGCGAATGAACATACGCGGGCCCTGATCTGTCGTATTGTCTCTGATCTCTGATCTGATCTAATCACCTGGACTATCCTAAATCTAGCCTGGCTATTCGACTGCGACAGCTCAGTCGAATAGTCAACAGCAGTCGAACTGAAGCCATTATTGTGTCCCATATTAGTAGTGTCGCTTTCTCGTGAGGCTTGTGAATTGTCGGTCACCAATATCCGTGGAGAAATGGATCTCCACTGGCCATTGTTTGTAAAGTTCGGTCAGGATTGCTGGATGGCGGCCACGATCATCAGAATCTGTCGCAGCACGGGCCGTGTCCCATTACCACAGACATTGGCCGAGAAAGCTGGCGGTCGAGTTAAGCGGTTGCGTGGGCCCTCTATAGTTCCTGATGCCTCTTTAACCGGACCGCAACCTGCCATCATGAGCAGTCATCATTCAATTGTCTAAAGTTCCCACATAATTTCCATTAGCAGCCGGGCCTGACGGTCAGTCCGTCGATAGGTGGAATGGCGACTCGAGAAGTGACTGGAGTCTGGAGCTGTCACAGTACTGACTGGGTCAGCCCGCCGAGAGGTGGAATGGCGACTCGAGAAGTGACTGGAGTCTGGAGCTGGCACAGTACTTGCTTCCGTCCATACATGCGGGACATCAGGAAACTCAAAGTATAACAAGGCTCAACGTCTTAATTGCTTCGCATGTATTCTGAGGTTTTACAGGCATTTCCTAAGTGGGTAAAATAAGGGCTTATTAGAAGAAACTCATGCTACAACGGCTTATGTAGGAATGTGAATATGTTGGAATGTGAACACGTATTCTGCAGTCATGCTGAATAATGTTTTTTTTTATTCCGATGGATCATGCTAATCTATCTAGCGTGAACATCTTAAATGTCGGAACTTTGGGAGGGAAAATGTGTGATTACTGTAAGATAGTTCAAGTTGGATTTCAGGATCGTGGCAAATCCTTGTATATTTAGCAACACAATCTTACAGCGTTGTCCCATTTTCTCGGAGTCCTCGTTTGCCACCACCGTGCGTCATTTAGATCAAAGCTTACCTTACGAATAATGTAACAGAATTAACTATTCCTCGGGGTAACAAGCGTGACATAACTGACGGTGCCGGTTGCTACCGTTATCGCAAAACCATTTAACTGTATCTGCTAAGGTCGTTTTCCTGCTCTAGATAACACGAATGTGCTCCGTACCGACAATACACATACTGTGTTGAGCATATACTTGTGACCAACAGACTTGTGCTTGATTCCGCTGCAGCGGAATGGACTCCGATTACATGCCAAGCCAGATGGGTCTGATTCCGAATCCGATTCCAATAGATATTTTACTAGGGGAATCGATTCCGAATCCGATTCCAGAGCACCTAAAAAGCTTGATTCCGAATCCAATTCCATTGATTCCACTCTTCATAAACAAATCCGATCATATCTATATTTTGTACAAATAATATGAATGACACGAATAGTAATATTAAATACATTATAAAGGTATATTTAATATGGCTATTTTGCTATAAGACTTCAAATAATTTCATGAATTTGTTGATAAAAAAAACTGGCCTGTGCTGCAAAATCGTGACAGTTCAGAAACGTCACAGTCCAACGAAGGTTCAAAACAATATGATATTTAGACATACTTATAATCATGATGCATTGACAATTGGACATATTGCAAGCTGCTATTTTCCAATATGATACACAAGGAAATCACTGTCTTGAACGATATGATAATATTATGGAATGCATGGTACAACAAAAAATAAAACATACAATTGCCATAAGCGAAGATCGTTGTATGTCTCCACCTAAATAAGTAGAATTACTGATCATGTTTATTGACCCTCATTAGGCAAAAATAATCGCATAGCTTTGCTCTTTGTATGCATGCTCAAAGGAACAAATTGCCTTTGGGAAGCTTAAATTCATGGTCAGAGTGATTTTTTTGAACGAAAATATCACGGAATCACTTGAAATTGACATTGATTCCGATTCCGATTCCATCATTTGCTCAAAATGATTGACTCCACCTGATTCCGATTCCACTCAAATGCCAATGGAATCGAATCCGATTCCGATTACAGTACAAACGGAATCGATTCCAAAATCGGATTCGATTCCACTGGAATCAAGCACAAGTCTGGTGACCAAGAGTGCACTACAAATTGCCAGCAGGTCCCCATTTCATGCGTCCGGCGTCACACTGATGTTCCGCTTTCCTAAAGATGCAGAACGGTGACATTAAAACCTCGCTTTGCTTCGGATTGCTCTCGACTGAGAGATTGCGCTCTGAACCGGTTATATGGTGTATGGACATTCGGATATTTCTGCAGGACATGTGTTTGCTTAACGCCTGCTCCATTAAAGGCCGTGCTGATCAGAAACCCACCTTGCAGATTTTCATCATGACACACCATATCCTTATTGTTCCCCCCCCCCCCATATTCATGATTAATATTGCATTGTTGTTGTGCATACGTCGATTGCTTATAGCTGACCCCACGGTTTCAAAACTAGCATTGTCAGTAACCCATGCATGTTCTGTTTTTCTTCAGCTGACTGTGAAGGTGTACACGCGCTGTCTGCGTCCCGACCTGGAGTACAAGACCATGAGTATCAAGTACACCACCACCTGCCGGGACGTGGTGGACCAGCTGCTCAACAAGTACCGCATGAAACACCGTGACCCCAACCTCTTCTTCCTCACCATGGAGGTCGCCACGCGGAGCACAGGTCAGTCGAGCTTCTATCGTCCTTAACTTCTTAAATGCGCTTCCTAGCTTGCTAAAGGAATGCCGGATGTGCCCTTTCCAAGATCAACCTCTCGTGCAAACCGTACACAGCAGCATAGTGTTAACATATGACGTGTGAGGGTGAAAGGCCTGCGGTCTGACAGCGCGACGACCTCCAAAAGACCCAGCTTATCTCACATTCCTGGTGTGCGACCATCAGGCGGTCGTTGGCGATGCAAGGTTGTGCGGCTCATACCTAGACCAGGATCGGCACAACGCAATGTGTCGGACATATCACCCCAAGTCGGCCATCCACGGCTATCGTACATGGGCGTGCCAAATGTGCGTGTCGCACGTTTCCCCGCAAAACCGTGGTCGCGTGCTGCCCGACTGGGCCTGTGCTGGACGGAAAACTGGGACACTGTGCCGCATTGTGCGACGTTACCGGCGCACGGGGCCGCCCAAGGTCGATTGGGTTCACCCGGCGGCCGATGTCGGTCCGTTTGTCAGTGCCGGCTGTGCGCCGCTGAGCTACTTTTCCGACTTATCACGTGACCGGAGGTGACCCGCCCACCCGGCGGTGAGCTGAATCACGTGACCTGACCCGCCCACCCGGCGGTGGGTTGATGATGGACCCGAATCAGGCGCAGGCCACAGCTTCCTCCCGCGGCAGGAAGTGGGAGCAGTCTTCAATAACGGACCAGCCATTGACTGACTGACGGTTCCGTTGTTTTGTTCAGGAGCCGCTGTTCGGACGATTCTGGTGCTGGACGACGACTCCTGTCCGGCCCAACTGCAGGCCTGCTACCTGCGGGCGGACTCAAAGTGAGTATTGCTCTGCTAAACAGCGTGCAAAGAACGCCTGGCATGCCTTACACAGTTTTCTCTCCGTTCGCCACCTCCATCTTTTCCAGTCACAACCACATCTGTGTTCGCCTGTCTTTTCCATTACCTTCTGCTCCCTGTACCAGCTGTTCTGCGACTTCCCTGGTCGGGCCGCCGCCCTCATCCCCTCCTCATTCCCTCCTCCCTCCCTCCCTCCTTCCCCCTTCTCTCCCCTCCCCTCTCTCCTCTCTCCTCTCTCCCCGCGGCCCCACATAGGCCACCCTAAAACCCGCAGCCGGCAGTCAACACGGCTATCGGGTGTGGCTGGCCGACTCGCCAGTACACCGCACTCGTGAGAACCGACTCCGTCCCCGCCCCTGTCCCGCCCCTGTCCCGCCCTGTCCCGTTCCTGTCCCGCTCCCTCCCCGCGCGACACTCTACACACCAGCCCGCAGCGTTGAAGTCCTGGGCGACGGACCGTGTGAAAACTGCGACAGAGCCGTGCGTGGATCGTTACCCAAATGTGGTGGCGAGGGCGCCAGGCTGCGTTAGGAGAGTCTCCTGCGTGGGAACTGGATCTGAATGACGACAGTGTCACAATGTCCGGGCTGTCGACGGAGAGTCCATTCAAGTGACCACAGTTTAAAGGGACGCTGCTTGGCCTCGTAGAATGAGGTAATGGGAGCATTGTTCAATAAGTATCGAAAACGCTATCGCTAAAGTTGGGTTTCTGCCTGTTGCAGGTTCACCGTCCGGATGCGGCGTGGTGGTCTGGTGAAGGTGTGCGACAGCGTCCTTATGCCAGAGGTAAGTTTTCATTACAATGAGCCGTGAGCTGAACTGAGATAGTAGCATCAAGGCTTGCGAGAACGTTATATTCCTAAAAAAAAAACGTTGGCATAAATTATGTTGTTTGTATTATTTGTATTGGTTTTTATTGTTTGTATTTGTTTTTATAATTTGTATTTGTTTGTATTATTTGTATTTGTTTTCATAATTTGTATTTGTTTTTATGATTTGTATTTGTTTGTATTATTATTATTATTATTATTTATTTATTTATTATTTTTTTATATTATTTGTATTTGTTTTTATTATTTGTATTTTTATTATTTGTATAAAGAACGAACCTCTCACATGCATTGCAACTGAAATGTTGTGTTTGTGTATTGTCAACACATATCTTAACTTCGGCCTCCTCCTTTCGCCAGTCAAAGTACAAGAGTCTCCTGATCTCTGAGCGCACCACAGTGGATCAGATGATCCAGCTGGTCCTCAACTGCTACAACTCCACCGAGAGCGTCAACATCTTCAGCATATACGAGGTACGCTCACTATGTGCTGGTGAACATACCAGATGTGCTAGTTTCTAGGCTTGCTTCATTTTAAACAATGTGGAAATATTCCTAAGTAATTATCTCTTCTGTTATGTTTCCGTCTACAATGCAGAACCTCAATGTTCAGTCAAAGAAAAACGGTCACTGCATATTGTTGCAGCGACTCGCTGCAATTTATGTCAGTTTACAACGTCATCAGTCATCCCTCTAAAAACTCGACCACGTTTTGCACCCGCCCTCATTTACCGTTTCGTTAATTATATGACCTTCATCTGCAGGTGTGCCACACGAACAGCTTCGAGCGCAAGCTGCACGCGGACGACCGCCCCCTGGTGATCCAGCATGAGTGGTCCTCTCCCAGAGACTACAGCTTCGTCCTGATGAAGCGTCCCCCGGGCACGCCGCGCTCAGGACGCGACTTCCCCCTCAGGCGATCGGTGAGTTTTGCATCTCTACACACCTCAGACCCACCTTCCCTACAGCACTGCACACTACCCACCTCAGACCAACCTGCCCTGTAGCATTACACATCTCATACATACCTTCCTTGCAACGCTGCACATCCCAACACTCTTCACAACATCCAGATGAGTGGCATTCCAGGTAGCTGCAACACTCGCCTCTGCATCATACCCACCAATACATAATTCATCCCCTTGCGATCCACCCCCTCGCATCACATCAGCCGAGCGGCATTGAACCCGTCTGACATCAGCACCGCTCCGCCCGGGTGTTTTCATTTCCGCCGGGTCGCCCACCGCGCGGTTATGCACGCGGTGGCGGGTGGCCGCGGCGCTGGACGGCAGGGCGTCTGAGTGACGGCGTTTATTTTGCGACTGACGGCCGCCGCTGCCGGAGCTCGTTCGTCTTGGCGTATCAATAGGTCGGCCTGGCGCGGCTAGGGCGACAGCTCGGCGGCGGAGAGGGTGATTGATGGCTGGGTGGGAGGTGTGTCGGTTCAGCCGCCACTGCTGCGGCGCTGCTGCTTCAGTGGGTGGAGGGCCGGACGCTGTTGTAACGCACGTTGGCACAGCGGCCTGGATCTCAGTGGGGAGAAGTCAGATAGTCTTATAGGGGAAATTCCCGTGCAAATATTGTGTTGCATTGTGTTGGTGTCCTCACTGAATTCCTCCAGCATTTCAGTGTTGATCATCACATATGCTTTCTTTTATCAATGTTTTTTCTTCTCCAACTTGAACGTGTGGTTTGGTAATCAAATTCGAACACGTCACGTCCGAATGTTTATGTATTGAACCTTCACAGCTGACGTTCGCCGTCTCCTGTTTCAGTTCCTGCACTGGAGTCGAGGCCGGGAGCTGAACCGGGTGGGGCGGGAGAAGGAGGCGGGAGAGATGCGCCGCTCGGACAGTCTCCGGGCCGGCTCCCTGTCCTTGGCGCCCGCCAGAGACTACGACAACTTCCTCTTCATCTGAGGAGCTGGCCGGCCGGCCGGCGCACCCCTGCTCTACCAAAGGTACGGCTCGAGAGCCTGGCTGTGACGCTGTGAGTGTGTTGTCTGCCGGTGTGGGAGAATCCAGCGGGTGTGACTGGGTGGCGGGTGGTGGAAACTGGAAACCGCCGCGGGGATGGCTGGTTCACGTGCGAGGCACGGACATTGGTGAATCAGATGCGAGCTAATAGCCCCCGCACTGGCGCGTGCTCCTGGATGGCCACCGGGTATTAGCGGCGGCTGTGGGAAAGATGTGCTAACGGTGCGACAACATGCGATGAAGATGAGTCATGTCGCACATAGCGGGAAAGAACGACGCATTTGTCACATATCAGGTTGAAAGCACATTGCTTCCTTGTTGCATCACATCGTTTGCATCTGTAATGATGCAAAATATGAACAGATACGATATATTTCCAGGGACCTAAGGTAACCGATGATGGGCTTTGATACTTGTTGGGATGTGTGCTTCTTCTTTACTAACTTTCCGTCTCTTTCGTTCCAGAATGTGAATTGTTTTCTGTCACGACCGGCCAGAGTCTTGAGCAGAAACTACACCGGCTCCAGCCCTTCTCGCTTTAGAAAGGCTATGGAGCTGGTGAGGGTTTCTCGAAGAAAGCTGCGGGCAGCTGCTGATTATGGCCGATCTGTGGGGGCACTTCCGGACTGATGGCTCGGTATGCCAGTCAATGTTCCTCATGCGATGTACACGATGCGACCGCAAGTTGCTGGTTGATCTGTGTTCGATTCGATGTTGATCGTGTGTTTGCTGTTATTGCTTGTTTTATTGCCAGGGTGTTACACAAGTATTGAGTTGTTATTTAGTCAGGGATGAGCCGTGGTGAATCGGAGCAACTGTTCGATTATTTGATTTTCCATGTATTATCAGTCTCCAGATATCTAGTCACATGAGTATATTCTCGCCCACGTACATCAGTCATGAAATATACATGTTCGAATGTGTCTAACGTTTTTGGCATTTAATCGTAGTAGCCTGGCCGGAATTCAAGAACTGGAACGAACAATGCGAAATGGTAGCGTATAGGCGCGATCACACTGCGACTGAGTTCCTTCAACCCACTTATTAGCTTGTCCAAATCATCCCAAAATCCCAAACACATCCCAAACACTTCTGCAAAGCCACGCTCATTGTTTTCTTTCCCTCATTCCAACTCTCGTCTGCAAAGCTCCGTTCTTTGTTTTCTTTCCGCCGATTTCGCTCCGGTGATCAGCTGGCCTTCATCCCGCGCCTCTTCACCTGCCAGAGGATGCCTGCTCGCCGTCAGTTCCACAGACAGACAAGCTACTCCACAGACAGACGGCAGGGCGTACTGTTTATTTGCCCGGGAGCGCACATTGTTCTTGGCCCCGTCGCCAGCGACGCAGGGGACCGTGCGTCGGCTTCGACGGCCAATCGGCGTCGGTGGCGACGGCCATCGGGTGGACGGCAAGGGTGGACCGACGCGGGGGACAGCGGCGGCGCGGGGGACGGAAGCAGATGGTCCACCCGAACCACCTGTGCCACACGGTCAGGAGGAGACAGAAACTTTGAGTGGGGCCACTGACGAAGGGTTTAAATAATCTGCAAGCGTCATGGCATTTGGATTGACGTTATCGACGATGCAGCAGTGTTCGAGAGGTCGGTTCATTAACATGATGCGCGTTGTTGTTTGCCGGATTCCACCGGTGGTGTATTCAATAACGGAACATCGATCAATATCAGGAACATTCAATGACAAGACCCAGTAAAACATACATGAACATTGATGGCATTCGAAGTCGAAACATATTTACTAATATATAAGAAATATGAGATCTAATATCGAGTATTATACCCCATATCATACAGTATCATTCCCCGTAATATAGGCAATATTATACATATTTATTATGCATAGGTATTATACATATACATGCAACTACATATTATACAATTATATATCACATAATTACATATTATACAATTACATATTATACCATAACATATTTTACAATTACATATTATACATACTACACATATATTATACATGGTATAAAATAAACCAAATACGGGGTTCAGGTAGTCAATGACTAGTGCTAACCCGTCCGCTCCGCTGGACGATTAGCTGGCATCTCCGAGATGGAGGTATCCGCACCAATTCAGCACGTTAATTAAGTGGACTGGAACTGGAACTGCATATCACATAATTACCTATTACCCGTCAAGGGATCACCGCCCCACCAACTCCGGTGCGTCGGTGACTTATCCCATCTCCCACATATGTCATATACAATATACTAGCTGGCATCTCCGGGATGGAGGTATCCGCACCAATTCAGCACGTGAATTAACTGGGACTTTTAAATTGAATAAACTGAGCGGTGCCGGATAGACAGACAGATAGACAGACCAGGGCAATAGAACAGACAGACAGACAGACAGACAGACAGACAGACAGACAGACAGACAGACAGACAGACAGACAGACAGACAGACAGACAGACAGACAGACAGACAGACAGACAGACAGACAGACAGACAGACAGACAGACAGACAGACAGACAGACAGACAGACAGACAGACAGACAGACAGACAGACAGACAGACAGACAGACAGACAGACAGACAGACAGACAGACAGACAGACAGACAGACAGACAGACAGACAGACAGACAGACAGACAGACAGACAGACAGACAGACAGACAGACAGACAGACAGACAGACAGACAGACAGACAGACAGACAGACAGACAGACAGACAGACAGACAGACAGACAGACAGACAGACAGACAGACAGACAGACAGACAGACAGACAGACAGACAGACAGACAGACAGACAGACAGACAGACAGACAGACAGACAGACAGACAGACAGACAGACAGACAGACAGACAGACAGACAGACAGACAGACAGACAGACAGACAGACAGACAGACAGACAGACAGACAGACAGACAGACAGACAGACAGACAGACAGACAGACAGACAGACAGACAGACAGACAGACAGACAGACAGACAGACAGACAGACAGACAGACAGACAGACAGACAGACAGACAGACAGACAGACAGACAGACAGACAGACAGACAGACAGACAGACAGACAGACAGACAGACAGACAGACAGACAGACAGACAGACAGACACAGACAGACAGACAGACAGACAGACAGACAGACAGACAGACAGACAGACAGACAGACAGACAGACAGACAGACAGACAGACAGACAGACAGACAGACAGACAGACAGACAGACAGACAGACAGACAGACAGACAGACAGACAGACAGACAGACAGACAGACAGACAGACAGACAGACAGACAGACAGACAGACAGACAGACAGACAGACAGACAGACAGACAGACAGACAGACAGACAGACAGACAGACAGACAGACAGACAGACAGACAGACAGACAGACAGACAGACAGACAGACAGACAGACAGACAGACAGACAGACAGACAGACAGACAGACAGACAGACAGACAGACAGACAGACAGACAGACAGACAGACAGACAGACAGACAGACAGACAGACAGACAGACAGACAGACAGACAGACAGACAGACAGACAGACAGACAGACAGACAGACAGACAGACAGACAGACAGACAGACAGACAGACAGACAGACAGACAGACAGACAGACAGACAGACAGACAGACAGACAGACAGACAGACAGACAGACAGACAGACAGACAGACAGACAGACAGACAGACAGACAGACAGACAGACAGACAGACAGACAGACAGACAGACAGACAGACAGACAGACAGACAGACAGACAGACAGACAGACAGACAGACAGACAGACAGACAGACAGACAGACAGACAGACAGACAGACAGACAGACAGACAGACAGACAGACAGACAGACAGACAGACAGACAGACAGACAGACAGACAGACAGACAGACAGACAGACAGACAGACAGACAGACAGACAGACAGACAGACAGACAGACAGACAGACAGAC
The DNA here is from genome assembly GCA_036785665.1 of Chirona hameri. NCBI lineage: Eukaryota > Metazoa > Arthropoda > Thecostraca > Balanomorpha > Balanidae > Chirona > Chirona hameri. The sequence continues at coordinate 19,196 of JAXIVJ010009186.1, forward strand.
AGACAGACAGACAGACAGACAGACAGACAGACAGACAGACAGACAGACAGACAGACAGACAGACAGACAGACAGACAGACAGACAGACAGACAGACAGACAGACAGACAGACAGACAGACAGACAGACAGACAGACAGACAGACAGACAGACAGACAGACAGACAGACAGACAGACAGACAGACAGACAGACAGACAGACAGACAGACAGACAGACAGACAGACAGACAGACAGACAGACAGACAGACAGACAGACAGACAGACAGACAGACAGACAGACAGACAGACAGACAGACAGACAGACAGACAGACAGACAGACAGACAGACAGACAGACAGACAGACAGACAGACAGACAGACAGACAGACAGACAGACAGACAGACAGACAGACAGACAGACAGACAGACAGACAGACAGACAGACAGACAGACAGACAGACAGACAGACAGACAGACAGACAGACAGACAGACAGACAGACAGACAGACAGACAGACAGACAGACAGACAGACAGACAGACAGACAGACAGACAGACAGACAGACAGACAGACAGACAGACAGACAGACAGACAGACAGACAGACAGACAGACAGACAGACAGACAGACAGACAGACAGACAGACAGACAGACAGACAGACAGACAGACAGACAGACAGACAGACAGACAGACAGACAGACAGACAGACAGACAGACAGACAGACAGACAGACAGACAGACAGACAGACAGACAGACAGACAGACAGACAGACAGACAGACAGACAGACAGACAGACAGACAGACAGACAGACAGACAGACAGACAGACAGACAGACAGACAGACAGACAGACAGACAGACAGACAGACAGACAGACAGACAGACAGACAGACAGACAGACAGACAGACAGACAGACAGACAGACAGACAGACAGACAGACAGACAGACAGACAGACAGACAGACAGACAGACAGACAGACAGACAGACAGACAGACAGACAGACAGACAGACAGACAGACAGACAGACAGACAGACAGACAGACAGACAGACAGACAGACAGACAGACAGACAGACAGACAGACAGACAGACAGACAGACAGACAGACAGACAGACAGACAGACAGACAGACAGACAGACAGACAGACAGACAGACAGACAGACAGACAGACAGACAGACAGACAGACGCTTATCAAATAGTAGTATAGATTTGAATCATAAATGGCCGAACTATTTCGAAGTACTTTTATCTGTAATGTACCTGGCCGGAATAGCGCTATATTACGTATAATTTTACTGGGTTTAAGTGGGTACGTGGGTGGCAAAGGTCACTAAAGTCCAATGTGCCCAAATCAATGATGCTTATAGGTCAACTAGGATTTTCATTGCCCGTTACACCTGACCTATGCACAGGGGCGTCGCTGACGGGGGGGGGGGGGGTCGCGACTCCCCACTTTTGAAAACCGGGGGGGGGGGGGGTTGCCCCCCCCCCCCCCACACACACACTTTTTATGGCGGCCGACCCCCCAAACTCACTTTATATGGCGGAAGCTGATTCTAGTTTGCATGTAATTCCTATTAAAATAAAGATTGGAATAGGAAGAATACGACGCAGCAGGGGCGTAGCTTCTCCAGAAAAGTTGTAGGGAGGGGGAGGGGGGTCTGAGCTGGAAAAATCCCTTAAAGTACCATCAAAATCCACCAAAAATACAGATTTCTCCCCGGATTTGACCCACTTCCTCGTCCAAGTTGGGGTGGCTGTAGCCACGTGTGTGTGTGTGGGGGGGGGGGGGGGGGGGAGCTGCAGCCTCCTCAACTGAATAGGATCCTACAGCCTTGCGACATGCAAATGGGCTCAGTCAGTTACGGATGAAATTTATTTCGTTTTCCCTTCGACACACCGGTGCTCCGAAAGGAAAACGAAGGAAATTTCATCCGTAACATGCAGGGCGTCGCCGACGGGAGGGTGGGGGACGGTCCCCCCGACCCCCACTCTCAGGAGGGATGGTTGACCCCCACGCAAACCACTTTTTGCGGTAAAAGTTAACAATTTATCGTAAAAATTGCCTTTGCAGCAGTCAAAGTTCAGCTATCCACAGTCAAAAGTGGAAATGTTGCGCCATTTCGCGGCATTACACAAGTTTCGCAATTGCTTATACAAATTTGGAAAATGAGAAAATGAATTCCACCAGGGCCCACTCCCTTCATAAAATATTAACTTTCAAGCGGGCTACATGTTTAGCTAGTCTGCCGAGTTCCGAAAAAGGCTACGCGAACGCAAAGACGCGGACATCGGCACAAGGAAGCTGCTCCAGCGGCGCCCAGCTTGCTGGACCGAGGAGCTAATAGTGGGGACCAGGCCAGGACCATCTCCCCAAGCCATCTCCCCCTGGCTTCTACAGATCCACAGTGACCATTTATGCGCGGAAAAGTCGTTCTGCCCCTTGCTGCTTTCAAACCCTGTTACTAGTTGTTTGTTACAGTTTGGTTCATATGCATACAGTTATTATTATCATATGTACTATTGAGCGCTGACTGCCACCGATCATCGTGATTTACTATCCGAGGCTAATGTATATGCAAAAACTAGCTTCATTTGAATATTTTGCATCATTCCGAGATGTCTAACCAGGAAAAGGGGTTACCTGAGGCTTGGCTCCACTCACGGTCTGGTTCCAATATAAGCATTTATTTTCCTACGACCTAAAATTAAAATTTGCACGCCGCTTCGCGGCGTCACATCGGTGGCCATCATCATAACGAAGCCATCGTCATCGTATTCGGTTCCTCGTAACGCTGAATTGAATTTATAACATTTTTAGCTTCTCATCCTATACATGGCATACCGCCTATATTTCTGGGTTTTATTAGGAAAACCCGTAAAAAATCGCGCCGCTTGACGGCGCTAAATAACAAGTACCTACTATAACATGAAAATCCACATACAAAAGAAAATGCTGCAAAGGCACGCACAAATACACACAAAAAATGGGGGTACATTTTTTTCTTCATTTCAGCCAACCCCCCAACTCAAAAATGCTCGGCGACGCCACAACCTATACAATACATTACCGGCTCAGATTATATTTGAACCCATTTGACTATGTTGCCGACGAACCTTCTCAGAGAAAATGAGGACCACACCACAATTGGAACAATACAAAGATAACAACGATCATATCAAACCAATGCAGATACAATATTTAATGTTCATACGCAGAACAAAAATGGCATGTCAAGTTTTTAACCATTGCCAGAAGCCTCACCTGACATGCGCGCCATTTCCGGCGCTTGATCTGAAGACCCGTTGCCAATTTCGCAACAATTCAACATTAAAATATTTCGGACGCAGTCCAGAGCATTCTCACATCGCAAAATGCCGTGCGTTTGGCAGTAAGTGGCCCACCACATACACGCACGCACGCACGCACGCACGCACGCACGCACGCACGCACGCACGCACGCACGCACGCACGCACGCACGCACGCACGCACGCACGCACGCACGCACGCACGCACGCACGCACGCACGCACGCACGCACGCACGCACGCACGCACACACGCACACACACACACACTCACACACACACACTCACACACACACACACACACACACACACACACACACACACACACACACACACACACACACACACACACACACACACACACACACACACACACACACACACACACACACACACACACACACACACACACACACACACACACACACACACACACACACACACACACACACACACACACACACACACACACACACACACACACACACACACACACACACACACACACCTACACACACACACACACACACACACACACACACACACAGCTGCTCGATGCTCCTGTATAGGTCACTGACCGCCATTGGTGCTCAATTCGCTCAGAGAATACGTCTGTCCAAGTAACCTACCAGGATCAATGAATGTTTCCGTTTGAATTACGGAGCCATAAATGTGGCATCTCCCCCAACGCCCAGACATGCCGCGGAGGCGGTAGGAGGAGGCGGAGGCCGGACCGGCCACTTCAATGGCCGTTCAAAAGGCGCTCTAAAGGTTCCCCAAAGTCTAACGTAAATTTCGCCTGAAGAAAAACACAGCGGACGGAAACGGCGCATCGAGTTCGACAGCGTTCAGTCGTCGAGGCCATTTGATCTCGGCGCTGGAAGACCGGATGTTGTCTTTCTCCGGGGACCCGCCGGGCTCCCTGCGAGATGTGTCCTGATCAGGACCATCAACGACGCCCTGTTGTGAGGACAGGAAGCTGAGAGCACGTGGCAGGAGCCATGTGCGCGTAACGCCAACACGTGTGCACAGTAATGGGTCCTCCTGGGGCGGGTTGCCAATCTGTTTAGAGAGGACTGTTCGGTGAGTGCTGCCTGCTGGGTGCCAAATGGAGGATAGCGCACCTGCCCTGTCCCTGTTTGGGTTTGAATAGCATGGGGACATTTACATATTGTATGAGATCGGTATGGATAAGTTAAAGACTAAATGTTCGAATAATTTTTGAAGCAGGTGGCAAGTTGAAGCCAGAAAACAAGCACAGGTTTCGCATAAATCAGCATACTTATACACCAAAACGTTTCTGTCGTATCTTAAACAGACCCCGTCAAATATTACACCCAGAGGCACACACAAGGGGGGGGGGCACACGGGGCCGTGCCTCCCCCTTACGAAATGCGGGGCCGCTCTGAGGCGGCCCCGTGGGGCTCCTGTTTGGTTGTATTAACAACAACAAAATCCGGATTTATTTTTTACAAATGAAAGTCAAAGTTTTACGTTTCATATTTTCACCCGAAGGGCGCATACAGGGGGGGCGGCACACGAGTCCATGCCCCCTTGCGAAATGCCCCATGAAGCGGTCCGGTGGGCCCCTGTCCGGTTGATCTGTTTTATTTTAAAACAATCCGGATGTATTTTGTATCAAAGAAAATTGAAAGTTTGCATTTTTTATTTTCATCCAAAGGGTCCCCCGCGAAAATATAGAAAGCCAAATTATCGCGAAAATGTGTAACGTGTCGAATCTCTAAGGAGAAAAAAGATCAATATACACAATAAGACACGAAGTGTGCCTCATACCAAAGACGCACATGAGAGGGACATACTGGCCCACGTGCCCCCATGAAATGCGGGCCCCTCTAAGGCGGCCCGGTGGGACCCCTCTCCGGTTGTATTTCTTATAAAAATATATGGCGTCCGGCCCGGTACAGCGCGTTACTAAGTATATGGCGTCCGGCTCGGTGCGGCGCATTACTAATTATATGGCGTCCGGCCCGGTACAGCGCGTTACGCATTACGTGGCGTCCGGCCCGGTACAGCGCGTTACGCATTACGTGGCGTCCGGCCCGGTACAGCGCGTTACGCATTATATAGCGTCCGGCCCGGTACAGCGCGTTACGCATTACGTGGCGTCCGGCCCGGTACAGCGCGTTACGCATTACGTGGCGTCCGGCCCGGTACGGCGCGTTACGCATTATATAGCGTCCGGCCCGGTACGGCGCGTTACGCATTACGTGACGTCCGGCCCGGTACGGCGCGCTACGCATTATATAGCGTCCGGCCCGGTACAGCGCGTTACTAATTATATGGCGTCCGGCCCGGTACAGCGCGTTACGCATTACGTGGCGTCCGGCCCGGTACGGCGCGTTGCGTGCCGCGTGTCCGGCTCCATTACAGACGGAGCCGCCGTACAGGGTAAACAAACAGGCGGCCAGGCGGGCACACCGGAAGTGACGGACGTCAGTCTGCAGTGCCTGGTGTGCCACCCCGAGCCATACGGCCAGGCACGGTGCCTTGTGGTGTACCTTCCTGCACCGGACCTCGGCTGCCAACCCAGCCGTCCAGGTACGGTGCCTGGTGGTGTACCTTCCTGCACCGGACCTCGGCTGCCAACCCAGCCGTCCAGGCACGGTGCCTTGTGGTGTACCTTCCTGCACCGGACCTCGGCTGCCAACCCAGCCGCCCAGGCACGGTGCCTGGCGTACCCGGTGGGCCTGCTCCGCTGACCCAGCCGGCCAGGTGCGTCGTGTCTCGATCGAGATCTGCTGTGTTACGTGGGTTTGTGTGTACAGTGAAGTCCACTGTGGAAACGGAATTCACCTTGATTCCAGGGCCAGGAACGTGACCGCTTGAAATCCGTTCAAAGGTGTGTTTCAGTTGGTTTTGACATTAAACTTTCTTATGAAGCTTTGAGTTAATGATATTACCTAAGCAGAGGTCCTGGGCTCTCAGTCTCATTTAACAACTCATTTCAACACCAATGCAGACCATCGCAGCACCATTCCTGCAGTTTCACATTCTGGCCTCTACTTTCCACTTCATATAGCCTCAGCTTGTTCCCATTGTATTTTAACGTTCCTTGATAACTAAGAAACCGCCAGGTTTCAATACTACCACGTAATTGAATTTCCTTCGTCAAGTAGCAACGGCATCTCTCCTGTCCCATACCTTAAAAAGAAAACACCATCAGTGCCACACGGACCCACCACCGCGTTCGATCAGAGAACTCGTCAGCGGACTTTTCGGCGTCGTAATTACCTGCTTTCCTTCCTGCCAGGTTATCAGCGTCGCGCACTGCAGCGGCCACGCCCACCGCCCAGTGTCAGGGAGTCAGGGCCACGCTCACCGCCCAGTGTCAGGGAGACCCAGTCTCTCCTCCTCACTCATAGAGTGGACCGGGGTCCAGCCACTCCGTCAGAGTAACTCATAGAGTGGACCGGGTTCCAGCCACTCCGTCAGAGTAACTCTTAGAGTGGACCGGGGTCCAGCCACTCCGTCAGAGTCACTCATAGAGTGGACCGGGGTCCAGCCACTCCGTCAGAGTAACTCATAGAGTGGACCGGGGTCCAGCCACTCCGTCAGAGTCACTCATAGAGTGGACCGGGGTCCAGCCACTCCGTCAGAGTAACTCATAGAGTGGACCGGGGTCCAGCCACTCTGTCAGAGTCACTCATAGAGTAGACCGGGGTCCAGCCACTCCGTCAGTCACTCATAGAGTGTACCGGGGTCCAGCCACTCCGTCAGAGTCACTCATAGAGTGGACCGGGGTCCAGCCACTCCGTCAGAGTCACTCATAGAGTGGACCGGGGTCCAGCCACTCTGTCAGAGTCACTCATAGAGTAGACCGGGGTCCAGCCACTCCGTCAGAGTAACTCATAGAGTGGACAGGGGTCCAGCCACTCCGTCAGAGTCACTCATAGAGTAGACCGGGGTCCAGCCACTCCGTCAGTCACTCATAGAGTGTACCGGGGTCCAGCCACTCCGTCAGAGTAACTAATAGAGTGGACCGGGGTCCAGCCACTCCGCCAGAGTCACTCAAAGAGTGGACCGGGGTCCAGCCACTCCGTCAGAGTCACTCATAGAGTGGACAAGGGTCCAGCCACTCAGTCAGTCACTCATAGAGTGGACCGGGGTCCAGCCACTCCGTCAGAGTCACTCATAGAGTGGACCGGGGTCCAGCCACGCCGTCAGAGTAACTCAAAGAGTGGACCGGGGTCCAGCCACTCCGTCAGAGTCACTCATAGAGTGGACCGGGGTCCAGTCACTCCGTCAGAGTCACTCATAGAGTGGACCGGGGTCCAGCCACTCCGTCAGAGTCACTCATAGAGTGGACCGGGGTCCAGCCACTCCGTCAGAGTCACTCAAAGAGTGGACCGGGGTCCAGCCACTCCGTCAGAGTCACTCATAGAGTGGACCAGAGCCCAGCCACTCAGTCAGTCACTCATAGAGTGGACCGGGGTCCAGCCACTCCGTCAGAGTCACTCATAGAGTGGACCGGGGTCCAGCCACGCCGTCAGAGTAACTCAAAGAGTGGACCGGGGTCCAGCCACTCCGTCAGAGTCACTCATAGAGTGTACCGGGGTTCAGCCACTCCGTCAGAGTAACTCATAGAGTAGACCGGGGTCCAGCCACTCCGTCAGTCACTCATAGAGTGGACCGGGGTCCAGCCACTCCGTCAGAGTAACTCAAAGACTGGACCGGGGTCCAGCCACTCCGTCAGAGTCACTCATAGAGTGGACCGGGGTCCAGCCACTCCGTCAGTCACTCATAGAGTGGACCGGGGTCCAGCCACTCCGTCAGAGAGGGATTCCCGGTGACGAGTCTGATGAGTGATGAGCGATGACGCTGGGTGAAGGGTCAGATGACGCCGGATGAGGAGCCTGATGACGTGCCTGAGACCAGGAAACACTTTCGCCGGCGACCGCCGGCGGCCGGCGGGCGTCATTAGCAATGGAACGCGGCCCGCGGTGGGCGGCGGCGTTGGGTATGGTGAGCTTCTTAGTGAACTCTCCGGCTCGTGGCATACAGTTGGCAGGGATGGATTATGGGTGTCATTCTGTGACTAGCAGTACCACGTAGGCATATCAGGTATATACGGAGGAATATCAGGTATATACGGAGGAATATCAGGTATATACGGAGGCATATCAGGTATATACGGAGGCATATCAGGTATATACGGAGGAATATCAGGTATATACGGAGGTATATCAGGTATATACGGAGGTATATCAGGTATATACGGAGGAATATCAGGTATATACGGAGGAATATCAGGTATATACGGAGGAATATCAGGTATATACGGAGGAATATCAGGTATATACGGAGGAATATCAGGTATATACGGAGGCATATCAGGTATATACGGAGGCATATCAGGTATATACGGAGGAATATCAGGTATATACGGAGAAATATCAGGTATATACGGAGGCATATCAGGTATATACGGAGGAATATCAGGTATATACGGAGGAATATCAGGTATATACGGAGGCATATCAGGTACATACGGAGGCATATCAGGTATATACGGAGGAATATCAGGTATATACGGAGGAATATCAGGTTGATACGGAGGCATATCAGGTATATACGGAGAAATATCAGGTATATACGGAGGCATATCAGGTATATACGGAGGCATATCAGGTATATACGGAGGCATATCAGGTATATACGGAGGAATATCAGGTATATACGGAGGCATATCAGGTATATACGGAGGAATATCAGGTTTATACGGAGGCATATCAGGTATATACGGAGGAATATCAGGTTTATACGGAGGCATATCAGGTATATACGGAGGAATATCAGGCATATACGGAGGAATATCAGGTATATACGGAGGCATATCAGGTATATACGGAGGAATATCAGGTTTATACGGAGGCATATCAGGTATATACGGAGCAATATCAGGTATATACGGAGGAATATCAGGTATATACGGAGGCATATCAGGTATTTACGGAGGCATATCAGGTATATACGGAGGTAATCAGGTATATACGGAGACATATCAGGTATATACGGAGGCATATCAGGTATATACGGAGGCATATCAGGTATGTACGGAGGAATATCAGGTATATACGGAGGCATATCAGGTATATACGGAGGCATATCAGGTTTATACGGAGGAATATCAGGTATATACGGAGAAATATCAGGTATATACGGAGGAATATCAGGTATATACGGAGGCATATCAGGTATATACGGAGGCATATTAGGTATATACGGAGGCATATCAGGTATACACGGAGGCATACCAGTGCCTAGGACGCATCCCCTAACTGTATTATGCCAACGAAAGTTGTACTGTCTTCCAATCTCCCAACACCTCACGACTCACGACCTCACGACTCACGACCTCTGTAGCGGGGTACATCTTCTCAGCATGTTCCAATGCACCGGGCCTGACTCCTCTGACAAAACATTCCGAGCCGGCCGGCGGCAGACGCCCCCTCTCCTCGCATCCAACCCAGACATGCAAAAACTCGGGTCCGAAGCCCGAGACTGCAAGTCTAGTAACTACAGTCATCACAGCCATCGCCAGAACAGCTGAGTAAGCGAGACGACGGCGGGGAGCAACGCTAGCCGGGTGTACGCCCCTCAGGTACACCCATTACGGTACCAGTCCCATTTGCGTACCGGCCCCAGTACCGTCCCTACCGGCGCTGCCACATCACCCCGCCCCTCCCCTCTATGTCCTATGAGTCAGCACAGCCAGGGCGGCCGCCCAAAGGCAGAGGGACAGCTGTGTAGAACTGTAGCACGCCAACAAAGAGACGGGTTTGAAGTAAGGGAAGAATCGTTGTTGAGAAGAAATGCGGATGATAAACCGACACTATTGATGCGAAGTGATAGAAAATCGCAGTCAATTATTACGGAACAAATGACGTGTACGATATACGCGGAGTAAGACGTAAAATCAGAAGTATTGTCTAAAAAGAAGAATTGATATTATCACAAGGGCGAAGAGCTAATTGCAAGTAAGGATAAAATTAGAAATACGATCAACGCCGGCATATATATATATATATATATATATATATATGTGTGTATATATATGTATATATGTGTATGTGTATGTATATGTATATATATGTATATATGTTTAACGATTGTTAATGCAGCACTACAAATTACTGAACTTGAACGTAGCTCCAAGCAATGATACAAAATTAAGCATGTCAAGAGTTTCGTTAAACTGAAGAAGGCGAACATTTCATGCTGGAAAAATAAAGGGATGAAAAGAAAGTCATCTAAAAACGATACTACGACGTAATAATTGGAATGCAATGACTGAAAGGACTACTTGATTGATTATTGAAGAATACCATTTTATCAGCAAGATGCATTATCAAGAAACCAAAATTATCTGGTTATATAAAGATACCGTAGTCCTCGTATCAAACTTATATAAAGATATTTGCACCAGACACCAGACACATGGCAGTAACAAAGCAAAGGGCGTGGCCATAGGTAGCAAGCAAACAAGAAAGTGGAAGAAATATGCACTACTTGAAGCAATTATATTATGAACAAAATTAAGTAAGAAAGGTCATTAAGAAGTTTGAAGAAGCTCTATACACTAGAAATGCAAAATTGTCGACGGCAAGAATCGGCCAATCAGAAGACGGGGGTGTGCCACACCCAGAGCAAGACACCGCCGGGTCGGAGTATAAAAAGAGGCAACGTCGCACAGAGAGGGGAAGGGGAGCGAACAGCAGCGGACACACGAGCCGGGGAGTCGACAACGGGACCCCAGCACGCGCGCTGCCCGCGGCGCGGCGGCGGCAGCCGTCCGCCGTGGCAGGGCTGACAGCGGAGACAAGACAGCGGACAGGAGCGGACAGCAGGGGAAGGGGAGCGAACAGCAGCGGAGGCAGTCGACAACGGGACCCCAGCACGCGCGCTGCCCGCGGCGCGGCGGCGGCAGCCGTCCGCCGTGGCAGGGCTGACAGCGGAGACAAGACAGCGGGGAGGAGCAGACAGCGCAAGGGGAGCGGACAGCAGCGGACAGCAGCGGAGGAGTCGACAACGGGACCCCAGCACGCGCGCTGCCCGCGGCGCGGCGGCGGCAGCCGTCCGCCGTGGCAGGGCTGACAGCGGAGACAAGACAGCGGACAGGAGCGGACAGCAGCGGAAGGGGAGCGGACAGCAGCGGACAGCAGCGGAGGCAGTCGACAACGGGACCCCAGCACGCGCGCTGCCCGCGGCGCGGCGGCGGTAGCCGTCCGCCGTGGCAGGGCTGACAGCCGCAGAGAGAGGAAGACGGCAAGAACTGAGCCGACGGCGGCAGATCACAGTAAGTCACGAAGCTGCTCATCCTCTCCGATCCTACCCGAAATTCTGCCCAGGTCCGGTGACTTCAAAATTTAAACAATAAGGGACTAAGTGGGATATTTTACGTAATTTGGGTCATCTGTCCAGGCTCGCTACTTTTTACCTAGGAAGGCAGGAAAAATGTATGTGTAGCCGATGCTGTACTAGAGGTGTGATGCCAGGCGACCGTAGTACTTTGGAATCCAGCACGCTGCGTTGCAGGTCATGGCGTAAGCCCTAGCGCATTGGCGCATGTCAATACGAGCGGTTTTAGTTAGTATTTTAAACTAGAGATTGAGCGAGTCAATTATTCAGTTCTGTGCTGGTTTTGGTGATATTAGGCGGAGATTCAAATGAATCATTGGTTGAACATGTAAATTGATTGGGATGTACCAAAAACGATTATTTACTGCGCTACCGTTTGTTTAGTTGCTGAGTTAAAATAAACATTGTAAATTTGTGTAACATTTTACGGGGGAAAGGAGACATGATGGAGTCGAGAGGGTCGTTGAAGGAAGGAAATGTACACAGCGATGAGGTTCCCCGACAGCATGAGGTAAGGCAAGAATTAAGCCAGTATAGCCGCAGATAAGTAGGATATGTTTCGATTGTTGTTTGAATGGTTCGATTGATTCGTTCTCGTCTTGCTCGCAATACTTAGCCAGAAGCCCGAGTTTAATGATTAAGTACGTTTCCGCTTCAGTAAATTTAACGTTATGCATCAGAGTTGTGGACGATTTCAAATCACGGAATGGTAACTTTCGCTGAACGGTTAAAACGCCAGGTAACCCAACTACCAGACAAAGTATTAGTGAGGTTGGGTAGAGACTCGTCATTCTAGCTTGGCAGGTAAGGATAACAAATGTAAGGACCATATCACTGAGACGGCATCGATTGGTTATAAAGTATCGGTTCATTCTGTCGCTTAGAGGTGTGCTCTATGTTGAGCGGGACAACACAAATCGGAGACTGGTAAGTTACCGCCAGGGGATTGTCTGTCTAAGATTACATATGTAAAATCGGCGATGCGCTATTAGCTATTGGTCCAGCATCGCTTCCTACCGACGATTGTTTAAGGACGGTGTATGATAAATGCGATTCCTTAGCCGTCAATGCGACCTCGTTTCTGTCGCTGATGAACTCGTGCCGCTGATCCGGAGTGGTTAACGTTAAATCCCTGTCTATATTACCTTCTTTGGAATTATCGATCAAACCATAACTAGTTCAGCCCGTAAAAGGTTCTAAGGGTGCAGCAACCTGCAACAGACGTATACTTGCGAGTCAGTGGATGATAAGTATAACAGTCAAATTAACTTTCTTAATATTGTGAGTCTCCTAACCGTCTGTTAAAAATACACCTTCAGCCAGCAGCTCGCGATTTACGACATTACAGCCGACGCCTTCCCTTTGTTAACGTCATGGTACAACTGTAATGTTAGATGTCCTGTATATTGACAATCCAAGTGGTAACTTAAGCCTTATTATTAGCCAACTATAAACAGCGTTAAATTATTTGAATATATTCTGACGATGGTGCACTGCCGATTATATTGAAGTTTAAAAGTGATATTTAGGAGATTACTAGCTGATGCTTATTTAAATGTGTCATTTGTGATATATGCACGTTATCTCTGGTTGCGATTCTTTTTGGACAACGTTTCCCATGTAGGAAATTACATAAGGGTCATATAATTTACGTCCCCGATAGAGAACTGGTAAAGCGGTTAGTACTCAGTCATAGTTGGAGAAACGTCGCTGATATTGATTTCGTAATAGGATAGCTAGAAGGACATGGACAGGACAGGGAGGTGTGATCCCTGCAACAATGGGTCAGGACAGTGCTGGGAGGGTTGATCCCTGCAACAATGGGTCAGGACAGTGCTGGGAGGTACGATCCCTGCAACAGTGGGACAGGACAGGCCAGGGAGGTGTGATCCCTGCAACAATGGATCAGGACAGGCCAGGGAGGTGTGATCCCTGCAACATTGGGTCAGGACAGTGCTGGGAGGTTTGATCCCTGCAACAATGGGTCAGGACAGTGCTGGGAGGTTTGATCCCTGCAACAGTGGGACAGGACAGGACAGGGAGGTGTGATCCCTGCAACGGTGGGACAGGACAGGAAGGTGTGATCCCTGCAACAGTGGGTCAGGACAAGACAGGACAGGGAGGTGTGATCCCTGCAACAGTGGGACAGGACAGGACAGGGAGGTGTGATCCCTGCAACAGTGGGTCAGGACAGGACAGGACAGAGATTAAATAGTATCGGAGCTTGGAGGAGAGGCATGACGGCTTGTGTGCCCGATCCTTGTATCGAAAATCTATCAGCGTGGCGAAACATGCAAATGAAGTGCTCGTGGAAAATTATGCCCAGACCGAGTGATATCGGCAGGCCGCATATCACAGGGAGGTTACAAGTAGTAAGTCCGAGACTGCGGGTGCCAAATGCCCAGAGGATGATAGGTTGGCGCAGAAAAAGGAAGGCGAGGGAGGAAGGATAAGAGGGGGAGGAGGCCAGACGTGCCTCAGAAGTCACTCACGGTTAAACGGGGAGACCTCCTAAAGAAATTCCCGGGCGCCCGCAGTCGGTATATAGGCAAGGACATCCGCGTGGCCCGCCGTCGATGCCGGTCGATGTTAACTTAGAAAGTTGGTCCGGCGGAGCCAGGTCGTGGCCCGGATGGAGGTCAGAGGTCCGGCGGAGCCCAAGTTAGGCCCGGATAGAGGACCCAGGTCCGGCGGAGCCCAGGTCGTAGGCCCGGACAGTAGGTATAGGGGCCTCTCCCGGACAGAGAGGATAAGACGGGCAGTAAAGCGTAGTCGGTGTTTCATATAAGTCCTATGGATAAACTCGCTCCCTTTTAAAGGAGGAACTGGACGGATTACATTAAGTGCATATATTCTGGGCGGCCCACGCAGCAATGCTGTCGTTCAGCGGAGCGCTAATAGGATTTCGTATTGACGAGGACATTTATCCTACCTGGGAGTCACTCATCCAGCTGGCATCCGGCACTACTGGGAGGGAATTTTTTGGGACGGACAAATAATTATGGGGCGAATGAAAGCGGAATGTCTGTAGCTGGGAAAGTGGCAGTGCGGATGATGACGGATAAATCTTAGGTTAAGGCCCAGTAGGAGTAGTCCGAACTTTGCCTGGACAGCCGTACGGATCATCACTCGAAGGAAAGCAAAACTTAGCGACGCTGGGCGTAAGACAAAGTGGGCGATTTTGGCTTTGGAGGTGAGCAGGGGTTCGAGGGGATGGGTAACTGGACGGATGACCTAACTTACGATCCGACTTACGATTGTAAAGAGATACCTAATCACGAAAGTTGGCAGTGGTCACCAGGGCGTCACAACCGACGCTAATCCTACCCCTTTTCCCTTTGTACCGTCCTCACCCTCATGGGCGAGACACTGCCCCTCCCGTCCTCGAGCAGTGAAATGGCATGTCGGTGAACCAGCCTATACGATGGACCAGGATGATCAGTCTCTCAAAATTTAAAAGCATCTACCACCATCAGATGTTTTGTACGCGGAAGGGGATCTTGCTACGCTACGCTATACCTACATCAAGACATCTGTCTCTACATCTACGCTATGCTACACCTACATCTCTACATCAGTTTCTACATCTCCCATCACTTCTAGCAGACCTACGAACCGGACAGGTCACTGCAGGTCGCTGCATGTCACTGCAGGTCACTGCATGTCACTGCAGGTCACTGCATGTCACTGCAGGTCACTGCAGGTCATGACAGGTCACTGCAGGTCACTGCAGAACACTGCAGGTCACTGCAGGTCACTGCAGGTCACGGCAGGTCACCGAAGGTCGAGCTGACGAAGAGGACAAGAGGGATCAGCAGTTCCCAGTACAGCCAGAGGGAGCAGCAGCTTCCCATGACAGCTGGTGGAGTGGATGCACTCTTCGTCTCCCATTTCTCCTTTCTCTTTAAACCCCCGCTCTCCTTCTACCTTCTTCTCCATTCCCCTCTCCCTACAATGTATCCCCCCACTGCTATCCCACTCTACAACGTACCCCTCCCTCCACACGCCAGAGTGGAGCGGAACCCGGCCCAGCTTGGTGTTCCCTATCATACCCTCCCACTCTCTCTCTACCCCTATGACCCCTCTGTCATTCCCCAACGCTACACCTCACGACCTCACGACCTCACGACTCACGAGTCACGGGATAATGGTGGCCCAGTCTGCAGTTAATGATCTCACCTGATGCCGGCATACGCTGCAGTTGATGTTGGATCGCGTTGCAATGACTGATGGTACACATTGCACTGGATGACGGTTTCACGCAGTGGATGTCGGATCGCGTTGCAGTCGTTGCCGGGTAACGATGCAGATGAGGACAGTTTCACCTGAACTCAGGGCACGCTGTAGTTGATGACAGCTGTACTCGGAGTCGGCACACGTTGTTGATCGGCGCAGTTGTCGGCACACGCTGGCAGCTCCTCCCGCTGGATGGCGGTATGACGCGAGTTGCAGTTGATGCAGCGCGGTGCAGCACGGTCAGGTCGGCTAATGGGACGTGTCGGCGGCGTGCGGGCGGCGCAGTCAGGCGTGTCCGAACGCCGGTAATTCCGCCGACCTGCTGACGCACTGCAGGCTGAAATCGACGTCCTGGCAACTCACTGAACCACACTGCACTGCAATCAAGGCCCGAGCTTCAACCGATAATTGATCCCACCAATTAAAAATTGGCGCACTAAAGCCCGGTTTGATCAAATTACCCTTGAATGCAACGCACAATGCACATTGCACACCAGTCACCAACATTGCACACTAGTCACTAACATTGCACACTAGTCACTACACATATACACTACACGCCCCTGGCACATCACCACGTGACCTCATCCCCCTCGACACACTCCCGGAATCCCGTTACCCTTCCTGCCACAGACCTGCGCTCCACGCTCTGCAGAGTGGGGACCGGCGTCACCAGCATCACACACATCAGCAGGGAGGTGTCGCATCCCCCTCCCACGTCGGGTGACACCAGGATGTGGAGCCGGAGACGCTGCGGTGGGCGGGATGTAGTACGGCGTGCCGTTTGGAGGGTGGAGTAGGGTTTGGTGCCATGGAGTTTGTCAGGTGGGCTGGTGGTTAGTCAGAAGTAACAGCTAACGGTGGCTGGCAAGAATGCTGCGAGACGACGTGGGAGCGTATGATGTTAGTTGTAGAGCGTCCAGCTGACTTTCCGACGACGATGCAGCATGGCGCAGCCAGGTTGTTTTATGGCCTTGGCAAACAGGATCTGGTGATACAGAGAGATATAGACATGCACAGCATGTTCCATGTACTGTCTCCAGTGCCCACTAATTAAATACCAGTAAAGCGCCGTAGTTGGCGATGAACGAGCTAGCGCGAAGGAAATGTATGGGGAATTTGAACACAATCGGCTCAGCCGTTCCAGAGATATCAAATAGGAGTGTGCACGTGCGCACGTACAAATCCACCCCACCCCTGACTTGTGGGAAAGTGGGGGCTGAGAGGTCCCTAACCACGCACCAAATTCGAACACAATCGGCTCAGCTGTTCCTGAGATATATAATAGGGATGTGCACGTACGCACGTGCAGTCACTCCACCCCTGAGTAGTGTGAAAGTGGCGGCTGAGGGGTCCCTAACCACATACGAAATTTGCACATAATCTGCCCAGCTGTTACGGTGTTATTGCGAGCAAATACTTCTCAACACCCCTCACGCGGCACGCGCCACGCGCAGTGGTAGTCACCCACATGAGTCGGCACTGGTCTCAAACAGGGTAGGTTGGATGGGGCTGCTCAGCAAAGAAGTCAGCTTGTCAATCGTACATGTGGTTGCAGAGATATGAGCTTCTCAAAAGCGTCGCCACGGGTCGGGTCGGGTCGGGTCGGGCCGGGCCGGGCCGGGCCGGGCCGCTCATATTCAGATTTTTATCATATACCACGGAAAGACGAGCGAGCGCTTCGTGCTCGCTCGTAATCATCTCATTATCGCCTGCATTGTAGCATGACGCGGGATTAGACGTGAGATGTAATGAGACGATATTACTTAATATGTTTCTCTGCAAAATCAAGCAATTATTTCCAGTATACCATACCATCATTAGTAAGATAAATCATTAAAGAAAGGCGTCCTTCCACTGGGGTGATAGGCATTACAAGACACCTGCAATTTATATTTTCAATTCATATAATATATTGTCCTTCCAGCTTGTCAGGGCCTTTCTCCAACGCTACATCCGCCACCAGCACTGTTTGAAAATCATGCCAAGGTATAGTGAGGCGACAATCCAGCCATTATGCAATTTGTAATTACTTCTGTCATTATGCCGGATATGTCACCGCTGACCGCTCTGATCCACTTCAACACTATTCACAACCAGTGTGCCTGTCTTCCGCAGTGTGCGTGGCTGGCTCTCCACCACATGCGTGCACGCACACGTGACCTGTCAGCGAGTAACCGCCACCGTCCCCAGGTGTTCACTTATCTCATTCCATCCCCCGGGGCACACCGAACCGCGCCGCGTCCTGACCAGGTGGTCCGACAGGGAAAGTGCGCGAGGATCACCGGCAACTGCGTCCGCTATTTGTTCCATTTGTCCTTCGCCGCAAGATCACTCTCTCCGGCGACTTCCGTGGGAACGCAGGAGGGCGTGCTATTTTGTTTTCAATCAGGGGTGGGAAAGGTGAGAGGCCGAGCAAGTAGAGAACAGCGGATTACCTGTTGAGAGAATTTCGGGAAAGGTGACCTCGGTGAACTGGGAATATGGTGGGTTTGTAACTGTCATCCACAGATGCAAGAAATGCTAATTGTTCTAATTGTAGCCGTAGCCATAATCGTTAAATATACCGGAGATTTTTGATTCGGGGGCGTGTCATCAAGAGTCGAGGTATATAGTGCGAATTGCATGTAAAATATGATTAGATTATTGATTAACATGGAGCTAATGAGACGATAAACAAAATGGCATTATCATGACTTTCATAAATTATTGTATACGATGATTTCTGAACTTTCAGAAAGTTATTTAGAACTTTCAGAAAGTTATTTATAACTTTCAGAAAGTTATTTATAACTTTCAGAAAGTTATTTATAACTTTCAGAAAGTTATTTTAACTTTCAGAAAGTTATTTGAACATTCAGAAAGTTATTTTAACTTTATGAAAGTTATTTTAGCTTTATGGAAGTTATTTTAACTTTCAGAAAGTTATTTTAGCTTTCAGAAAGTTATAGGGGTGATAGGATTTTCAGAAATGATTGTATGCGAGAATTTCTAAAAGCAAAAGTGAAACACTGAAAACATCGGTATTGGGTTGTTACGTCGCATTTCATGTTGCGATATAAACTACCAGTGGTACTTATGTCCCCATACAATATACATACATTTTCTGAAACATAAACGTTCTCTCTAAATTATCCTCTCAAACACTTCATAGCCGAGGCTCTCGACACCTCGGTGGTCTCCGCTGAAACGGCCCCCTGCATCTGGAAGGAAGTAATCCGTTTTCACTTTGGTCGGCGGTTGGTGTTCCGATTCTTCACGTGCCCGCCCCGCGCTGAACGGATTCGTCACGGCTCTCATGACGCCCTGTGGTCGGTACACCACCCGACAACAAATGGCTTTCAGACAGGCGTGAAATACCCGCCGCTGCTGCTGGGTCTCCACCATACAAACACCCTCTCAACCCAGGCGTGTTTTGGCTAGGCACCCATGACGTCATCAGAGCGGCTTCAGAGCAAAGTGTATCCGCCAATTATCGGGTGCGTAGAGGTACATTACAGAGCGGCGGTATAGAGTACGGGTGCTGGGTCCGCGGGGGGCGGAAGTCCAGGCATCTGTACCCGCAGGGGTGGTAATCTGGCCACTCTGTTGTCGCCAGGGGTCACGCGGTTCGGACAGCCGGGAAGATTCCCCGGACAGAGGTGTTGCGCACGAGGAGGGAGCGGAAGCATGTGTTAGGGGGCATGCATGTACATTTTGAAAATTTGCTTAATTTGTGAGGGAATCTGGCCCATCCAGCGCGTATTGGGCTGGGGATTTGACACCGAAGTTTCCAAATGCAAAAAACAAATAACGGTTCCGGATGCGGCTGTTAGCATAAGCTCGTTTGACAGCGTTGGCGAGGCTTTGTGTTTGGCTGTCTTGCGGCAATTACGCTCACATTCTATTTTAAGGCCAATTTAAAACACCAACAAAGATCAACCGACTTTACTCGACTGATTTTGTCTTGCCTCGTCGGCTGACCGTAAACCAACTGATTCGACGATAGAGTGCTAAGGTCTAGGATTGTATCACCCCCCATCACATTCACCCCACATTTGACTAGGCGACGTTCACCTGACATTCTCAAGAATCTCCCATTTATTGCAGTCTAATGTGATTTTAACGAAGCAGAATTTCGTCATGCTATTTCGTCATCATTCCATGGCAATTCTGTAATAAAGGCATGTGAAGTTCATTACATTTAGTTGATTCATTCTGATGGTAAGCGGAGGAAGCCACCTGCCCCATTGCGAGACAATGTTATCACTAATCGCATGCGACGCCTCTGTATTGTTTAGCATGCGACGTCTTCGTATTGCTCCACAATCATGTGACGTCATCTCCACAATCATGTGACGTCATCTCCACAATCATGTGACGTTATCCAGCACCAACCGCATGTCTGAGGCAATGTAACTAAGCACGTTGGCAATGTAAGGCAATGTAACCAAATCAAGTTGCTAGAAAAATGTTTCTCGCGACGGCATCCAATCTTAGCGGACGTGTTTTTATATTTCCTACTGACGTCACCCGCGTGCGCCTCTTTTGCCGTACGGAGGCACAGGAATGCAATGCAATAACAGTAACTTCCAAGCTCTTGCACCCTACTCCAAGACAGCTATGACTTGTAAGACCCTGTAATCAGAAGTATATGGTCGCGACGGTTCTTGTGGTAGATCATCAACTACTAATGCTGCGCAAGAATTGAGCGGCGCCATTTGAGCAGCGGATTGTAGCCCACAAAGTGTCGCCATCGCAAAGAACGTGCGGTGCGGCAGCTTCGCAGGATACACAACTGCTCATGCTTGGGTACGACACCAATGAGCGGCAGTACAAATGAAGACATTCTACGTTGCACGTTGCCCAACCCTCTTCCCAACCAGAATCTTCGACCGTCACCGCCGTCGCCATATACCTCTCTTCAGGGCCACACGTTACTCCTCCGGGCATCGCGTGGCCAAACGCCTTCCGTGCTACACAGATAAACACCATCCAGCGCGTCACGTGACTGCTACCTACCCAACAATGGACGACCTCGGCATCGTCACGTGACTGTCCGGACAACAATGGTTGGCATGATCGGAGTCTGACACGAACCCTTGCCGAGTCAGCACATCCCTCCCACCGACCGATTCGGGGAATGGGGAATGGAGATGCTTAGGTGCGTGGCCGAAACTACACAATATCCAAGCCAGCAGCTCCGTAGCTCCTGGTTGAACCCGAACTCTGAAGCTATAGTCGCTTGCCGAAATGTTCTGTCAAAGTATCTGTCATTTTTGAAATATTAACTTGTCATTCGCTACATCAACCGCTGTCGAGTTCTGATCATGTGTTCTGGCCTCTGGGATGAAGATGCCATCAAGCCAGCGTTAGCCACAGCCAACCAGTCCATCCGACACCATCTATAGAGTCTACAGAGAGCGGCCCCAGCAATGTGGAACCTCTGTTCCGGAGATGAACACTGAGCTAACGTCGGCTGCAGCAACGTCGCCCGCATCAGTGGAGATGAAGTGGGAGATGAAGTGGGAGATGAAGTGATCAACCTCGCGTCGGTGTCGGCTCATGCAGCATATCATTATTGAGTGAATACAGCTGCTGCCGGGGTCAGCCGATAGCCAGATGTTAGCATCTCTCGTCGAACGGGGCCCGGCGTACCGCCAGCTGTTGTTTTGCCTACCGATGATGTATTATTTCAGCGGACGCACCCCCTGTGTGTCCAAGACGAGACGCGAGTTGAGCGGGCGTGCCCTGGCGCTACCAATGCTGGCGGAGGGGATGTGAAGTTGAAGCCACCCAAAGGCGACCCAAAGCAGCGCCAGTGACGCAGATATTTCGCAGAACTCAAACAATGTAGGACTTGGTTAAGTCGTGAACATCACTATACAATGGACATGTCTCACATTCACACGACAAATATTACAAATGATTACCGATAACACCAGACAATATACGCTACACCTCTACGCCAAACTGCAGTCAAGACAATACGCTTATCTGTAGTGTGTCGACGACTCCCAATGTTCTGGGTCAATTGCGAGACTTTTTAGCGGGAAACCGGATTCAAAAGACAGGAATGTTACTCACAGCACTCTTACATATTATGACGTACAGCGTAGCAATGCCACAACCTGTCCCACTTGAACCACGTTTTACATGTCGTATCTGATATGTCTAGAATGCGAAAAGTTGCAAAATGATCCAGATTTCGAAACGCTCGGAAACAAAGTTGCAACATGCCACAGCACTGGCCCTCGTTTCCAGCACCTAACCTCCGCCACAATACGAGCGTGTATGTGCATTGCATGACTGAGTAAATTCGTTTCTAGCAAACCCGAACGGAAGCTGAGATATCCTGAGTTGCTCTGGGTGCCTTTCTTCACACTCGGGGTGCCTTGCTTCACCCCCGCAGATGTTGTGGTTCGGGTGCACTCTTTACCTCCGAAACTCATAACACGTGTCCGATCTGCGAGTGCAAGATTCCAGAGAATCGCCTCTCTCACATATACCCGAGTAGCGTAATTGTGTGGACATGAGAGTTCTTCCGCACAACATGGACACGCATAAACGAGTATCCACCATCGGCACCAAGAACTTTAGGAAAGTGACGACTAGTGTAAACGATCATGACGTGATGACAATTCGAATGATCCTCAGCTAAGAAGGATATCTCTAAAGACATAAGAGTAAGTATTAAGTAATTTCATGGACCCAAGTTGAGAACTCTCCGTAATTGTGAGACAAGTGGGCGGAGCCAAGGTCAAAGTGGGCGGAGCCAAACAATGTCCATGAAATCGTGTGGAATGACACAATTCTGTCATTCGCGGGTTGCGTGGACATTACAACCACGAACGTGATCATTTGCCCTATGCACCAATTTGTATTAATATTTGATAGCTAATCGTTGAAATCATCGGCCTTTGGGGGGGGGGGGGGGTGAGCAGCGCCAACCACTAAATCCGCACCTGATCAGCCAATCAGTATTAATTACGCAAGTCTAGTGCTACGAAGTGAAAATAAGATGGTAAGGTAAGGGGAGTTTGTGGTGGGGGGGGGGGGGCGTCCCCCTGGCTAACTTCCACACTAACGTTCCGATGGAGACGCGTAAGGCGGTGTTCGAAAGGTCTCAACGAGATGAATCTACGGAATGCTTGAACTTTTGTCTTCAAGGTCACAGGTCAGGTCAAGGTCAGGTCAAAGGTCAAAATCGAGCGTTTTCGCATGTTATGCTCTCGAGACCACACAATGGACAGCTCTGGGCCCAAACTCAGCCAAAATACTCCCAAGTGTGGCATGATAGTACTATGTGAGTACACGTTTGATACTAAACAAGGATCAAGGTCAAGGTCATGTAACAGAGGTCAACCATGACAACATGAGATAGTCATGCAGGACATGTTTTAAGGCTACTTTTGAATCTAAATGCTATGTAAATGCTTAATTCCATGTATTTGAGCTATTTTAGGGACACATTGAAGGTTTCAGGTCAAGATCAGGCCAGGGAAGGTAACCAAAATCGAAACATGGTCTTGCGACACATGTTTATGGTGTGGTGTTACCTCATAATCACAGTGAAAGTGTTTATTTCCATTTATTTTTTCCTTTGA
Source organism: Chirona hameri (assembly GCA_036785665.1). Taxonomy (NCBI): domain Eukaryota; kingdom Metazoa; phylum Arthropoda; class Thecostraca; order Balanomorpha; family Balanidae; genus Chirona; species Chirona hameri. Next base: position 42,687 of record JAXIVJ010009186.1, read on the forward strand.
GGTCAACATCAGGTCAAGGTCAGATGGTCACCAAAAGTCGCACAGTGATTGTGACCTTTGATGGGCCATAGCTTCCACGAATATAAATATATCGACTCAATATGGTATGTATATACTAGTGGTCCAATCGGTACAATCATTTTCGGAATTCCGAATTTGTTCGAAGACCGATTCGGTTTTCGGACGGACAAAAGCATATTTCTTTGGACATTTTCGGACATCCAATGCCCAAGGATGGCTTGTCCCGAAAATCACTTGTTACTTTTTTATTAAAAAAAGAAAGTGTGCCACAAGTAATTAATTTCCATATCGAACACTTTTTCTGCTTTCGGACAAATTTCGGACAAACAATGATTTTCGGACAGTTTCGGACGGAAAGCAGACAATGGACATCGGTCGGACATTGGACAAATATTTTCTGAAACTGGCACCACTAGTATATACATCGCATGTAGTATATACTCTCTCGCCTATTTTCTGATTTAATGTTAAAAATGTCGATTTTGTAGAACATTTCCCAAAAACATTTTTGTTTTTAATTTCGGGGTCGAAAAATACCAAAAACAATGCAAATCCGAGATAGCCATCTTGTAGAGCTAGACATGGGCGTCATATAGTCAGAGTAGCTGTGGCGCCCTAAGGCCCAAGTCACAACCATTGTAGATGGATGGCTCGTCATTCCGCGTCTTTTGACACTTTTTATTTGCATTTTGCTTCAAAACAGGAATTTTACTTTTTCGAATATTTCACAGTTTTCGGCCGAAACTCGCGTGTAGTTTCGTCACTAATACCTCATTTTCTCAAACAGTTCTGAGTCGATTTGCTTTTTTTCTCATACATATGTAACATTTATGTGGGATGAGGTATGCAAAGTTTCATGTCGATATCTTCTTTGTTCTTAAGTTATTAAGAAAGTTCGCCTGGGGGAACTCTCCCCCCCCCCAGCCAATGGCGGGTTGAATGATAAATTTCGGTGTAATTTTAATTTCAGAAGAAAATCGCCTTAACCCTCGCCCGGGTAGGGGAGGGGTAGATACCCCCTTTCCCTAGTTTTTTTGTTTGTTTCAGGAATAACTCGCGTATTTTTTAACCGATTGCGATGAAACTTTCAGTATCGTACTTTTGAACAATTTGACACATACTCTAAAATTTGTGAACTTATAACTCAAATGACCCGTGATCTATGACCTGTTTCTGAAGGTCATGTCAGGCGCAACTGACGTCCCGTAGTATCGATGCTTGTAACTTATGCAGTTTCCGAGTGTTTGTTGTTCAGGAGCATATCCACATGTGTTTCCAGGTGACAGTTGTGGTTTCCACTGAGATTGTGACCTCGATTGACCTTTTCAGAGGTCAACCGAGGTCACTGACCTCCGGTGACCTCAGATGACTGTTTTGGCTTCTGGCAGTTTCTAGGACATTTCGTGACACTGATTTAAAATCTGGGATCCATTTTACATAATTATATGTTCCACTTGGGTCATTTGCTTTCACAGGTCAACCGAGGTCACTGACCTCAGATGACCTGACATGACCTTTTTGATATTTGGCAGTTTCTAGGACATTTTGTGACGCTAATTTCAAATTTGGCACCACTCCCTTTACACACTCCCTTTAATGTCACTCGTATGTACTTTAAGTTTGCGGTCGTGCACATTACGGTGTTACACCGCGCGGTTTAAAACTTACAGGGTTTTGTTTTGTGCCTACAATTTTGCTGTCTCGATTTTATATCGATTACCTCAGCGGGTCAGGCCATCTTCCTGGTCTCGGTCATTTAACCCTCGCTCTACGGGAGCTTTTTTCACCTTCGCCCTACGGGGGGGGGGGGGGCTGACAGGCCCCCTGTTAACTTCCAAACCAAGCAACTTAGAGCAATGCGGTAAGAACCAGCATGTTGCCTGTCATGAGAGGAATCGAACAGTATGCGATTTTGAGGTTTCAGATGAACAGATGACCTTCCAGGTCTAGTGAATGACCTCGGATTAACCACGTCCAGAACAACGATTTTGCTCTTCAGAAAACCTCAAAATTAGAAATTGATAAATGTAAATAAAAAGGCATGTTCCTAGACCAGTTTTGGCTCAGAGATACAGAAAAGGTAATTATTTGTTCGTATCTTGTCAAAAAAGTCAAAAGTTTTATTTTAAATGACGTCATCAGTTTCTTACACTTAGGGAGCCATCACTCAGTCAGAAATGAAGATATTGCTTTGAAATTTGGTATGAGTATTGTCCATACTCAGTTCCCTCACATATATTCCGGTTTTTCTAAAATCTTTGAAAATTTTGATTTTGTGGGGATTTTTCCAAAAAAAAATCACTTCTATTTTAGGGGTAAAAAACCCAAAATTTTGCAAATCTGAGACTGCCATTTGAAAGGGAATGAAATTTTGTATCTTTGGTGAATTGCGTTTGCAATTTGCTTTAAAACTATTTTCTACAATTTTTCAAATATTTCTATTTTTTACCAACATGACGTCATCAAAACGTCATTATTTCCCAAATTTCTCAACCAATTTCAAATAACAGCCTACAAATATCAACCATTTTTACAGCCTACGTATAATTGCTGTAAACTCAGCTACCGAAAATTTCAGCAAGATACAACGCATGTGTAAAAAGTTATTCAAGAAAAACCTCAGGGGGGGCTGTCAGCCCCCCCCCCCCCCGTAGGACGAGGGTTAATCCACCGCAGTGCTGTAACGTACATTCAGCACATCAACGCTGTTCAACCAATGCAAAGCTCAACGCTGCCCCCCTGAGGAAATAAATCAAATACAACAAAATGTATTGAAAATGTGAAAGGTTCCGACACAAACACATTTCCATTCGAAACGACCCAGGTACCACAAATACGTCACGCGCCGCCGCCGCCGCCGCCGCCGCCGCCGTTACTCCAGGTACTGGATGAGATCTGCAATGACACAATTACATATTTGTCAGCAAAACATCAAGTTAGGTAATCATCGTTGTAAATAGAACTAGGTTACATTTGTGTATTTCAAATCCTGCAAATTTCATAAGAATGGTAAATGTACTGTAAGACTGTAGACTGTAGTACTGTAAATGTACTGTAGGGCCATTCTGGGTCGATACTGTTATATAAGGTAATTGATTGTTAAGGATCTCACGCGAGCGGATTGTTTCGAAAATATCGTTGGATCAGACTAATGGAAGCATGGATTAAATATTAACACGCGCAGTGGATAAGGGTGTGGGTGTGTGTGTGTGTGTGGAGGGGGGGGGGGGGGTCAACCACCCCTCTTGAGAGTGGGGATCGTGGAGACCGTCCCCCCCCATCCTCCCGTCGGCGACGCCCCTGCATGTTACGGCTGAAATTGCCTTCGTTTTCCTTTCGGAGCAGCGGTGTGTCGAAGGGAAAACGAAGGAAATTTAATCCGTAACTGACAGCCCATTTCCACGTCGCAGGGGTGTAGGGTCATATTCAGTTGGTGGGAATTCAATGTAAATGACTGATAGAAAATGAATTAAATAAAATGACTTATACTACCGACACAGAGGCCAAGCGGGGCGCGAGTTAAAGCTCCACGCACCTGTTAGTGCCCTGAGACGTTGTGGGTTCGGATATTCGTATTCTCTAGAAGGCACGCCACCTGATGACGGGCGCCATGATGGGTCGCTCCCACTAGAGTTAGACGGAGCATAGCTGAAAAGATATAAAGCTCCGTTACGGTACTTACACCCTCGCCAGTGCAGTCTACGTACATACCGTGCAGGTCCTGGCGCGTTTCGCCCCTAATTGAGCTAGAGCTAAGCAAGAAAACTGAGCGTGTTGCTTATTATTCGAGAAAATCGTCGCTATCTGATTTTAATATTCTGGGCCATTTCATGACCTTTGAGGTAGCCAAATGACCTTGATATCAGGTAAATTGTGTATGTACAAATTAAATGACTTATAATCAAATTAGAATGACGATTTATCCCCCGCCGATATCTGTGTTTGCAACTGAGTAACGTGTTGAAACAATTTTGTTAACCGACCTTGAGTTAAATGGGAATTCAATCAACATATGGTGATTATCGATCTGATAAACCACGGCTGAGAAGTCCTGTGGTTTTTTATGTAGCATGGCGGTGCGGGATAAAATAATTACACAACTCGCGAGTATAAAAATGTTTTAATCGGCACGCTTAACAGCATATCGATAAACTGATCGATCAATCGATTAACTGCATATTTATACTCGCTCGTGGTATATTACATATTAAACTTCAGCACATCCCTTCTTGTTATTAGAATGCATTTATAGCAATTGTAGGTCCCTAACTTCAGGCAAAAGGTCGTCTGAGGTCAATGACCTCGGCTAATATGTAAGAGACCATGACCTCATTATAACATATAGTTGGGCAAAATAATTGTGAAATTTGTAAATAGTGTCTCAAAATGCCCTTAAAGACACTGGAGGTCAGAAAAGGTCACCAGACCTCGGTTGGCATCTGTAACGTCACGATCTCATCGGCAACCTAAATATCACCAATTGACACCTGTTGATATGCTCCTGTCCAACACAACTGTTAAAGGGAATGTTTTACCTTTGTATTAGTTTTAAACTGAGATAGTCATTACCTTGAGCCGTTATTGAAAGGTATAAATTACTAAGGTAATTTTTCCCAAAACTTATCCATTTTTAAGCAATTTAATTTACCATTTGCAAAATGACTCTAGGCTGGTGCAGCCGCTGATTGGCTGACAGACACTTTTTCAGCCAATCCCACTTTGTCAGCCAATCAGCGGCGGTCTATAGCTCAATAATGACGTCATTCGCCCAAATCTAAAAACTTAATTTGTAT